>CM053031.1:2125423-2161467 GCA_028564925.1 Lithobates sylvaticus | reverse complement strand
GGGGGTCCAGAACAATGACACACTGACACTTGGGGGTCCCAGAACAATGACACCCTGACACTTGGGGGGTCCAGAACAATGACACACTGACACTTGGGGGTCCAGAACAATGACACCCTGACACTTGGGGGTCCAGAACAATGACACACTGACACTTGGGGGTCCAGAACAATGACACCCTGACACTTGGGGTCCAGAACAATGACACACTGACACTTGGGGGTCCCAGAACAATGACACACTGACACTTGGGGGGGGTCCAGAACAATGACACCCTG
Source organism: Lithobates sylvaticus (assembly GCA_028564925.1). NCBI lineage: Eukaryota > Metazoa > Chordata > Amphibia > Anura > Ranidae > Lithobates > Lithobates sylvaticus. The sequence goes on along the minus strand of CM053031.1, from coordinate 2,161,189 downwards.
ACACTTGGGGGTCCAGAACAATGACACCCCGACACTGGGGGTCCCAGAACAATGACACCCTGACACTTGGGGGTCCAGAACAATGACACCCTGACACTTGGGGGTCCCAGAACAATGACACCCTGACACTTGGGGTCCCAGAACAATGACACCCTGACACTTGGGGGGTCCCAGAACAATGACACACTGACACTTGGGGGTCCCCAGAACAATGACACCCTGACACTTGGGGGTCCCAGAACAATGACACCCTGACACTTGGGGGCCCAGAACAATGACACACTGACACTTGGGGCACCCAGAACAATGACACCCTGACACTTGGGGGTCCAGAACAATGACACACTGACACTTGGGGTCCCAGAACAACGACACTCTGACACTTGGGGGTCCAGAACAATGACACCCCTGACACTTGGGGGTCCCAGAACAATGACACCCCGACACTTGGGGGTCCCAGAACAATGACACACTGATACTTGGGGGTCCATAACAATGACACCTGACACTTGGGGGATCCAGAACAATGACACCCTGACACTTGGGGGTCCCAGAACAATGACACCCTGACACTTGGGGGTCCCAGAACAATGACACCCCGACACTTGGGGGTCCCAGAACAATGACACACTGACACTTGGGGGTTCCCAGAACAATGACACACTGACACTTGGGGGTCCCAGAACAATGACACACTGACACTTGGGGGTCCAGAACAATGACACCCTGACACTTGGGGGTCCCAGAACAATGACACCCTGACACTTGGGGGATCCAGAACAATGACACACTGACACTTGGGGGTCCAGAACAATGACACCCTGACACTTGGGGGTCCAGAACAATGACACCCCGACACTTGGGGGTCCAGAACAATGACACCCTGACACTTGGGGGTCCAAGAATAATGACACACTGACACTTGGGGGTCCAGAACAATGACACACTGACATTTGGGGTCCAGAACAATGACACACTGACACTTGGGGGTCCCAGAACAATGACACACTGACACTTGGGGGTCCCAGAACAATGACACACTGACACTTGGGGGTCCAGAACAATGACACCCTGACACTTGGGGGTCCAGAACAATGACACCCTGACACTTGGGGGTCCAGAACAATGACACCCTGACACTTGGGGGGTCCCAGAACAATGACACACTGACACTTGGGGGTCCCAGAACAATGACACACTGACACTTGGGGGTCCAGAACAATGACACCCTGACACTTGGGGTCCCAGAACAATGACACCCTGACACTTGGGGGTCCAGAACAATGACACACTGACACTTGGGGGTCCAGAACAATGACACACTGACACTTGGGGGATCCAGAACAATGACACACTGACACTTGGGGGTCCAGAACAATGACACCCTGACACTTGGGGGTCCAGAACAATGACACACTGACACTTGGGGGTCCAGAACAATGACACCCTGACACTTGGGGTCCCAGAACAATGACACTCTGACACTTGGGGGTACCAGAACAATGACACCCCGACACTTGGGGGTCCCAGAACAATGACACACTGACACTTGGGGGTCCCAGAACAATGACACACTGACACTTGGGGTCCCAGAACAATGACACCCTGACACTTGGGGGTCCAGAACAATGACACCCTGACACTTGGGGGTCCAGAACAATGACACCCTGACACTTGGGGGTCCAGAACAATGACACACTGACACTTGGGGGCCCCAGAACAATGACACACTGACACTTGGGGGTCCCAGAACAATGACACACTGACACTTGGGGGTCCCAGAACAATGACACCCTGACACTTGGGGTCCCAGAACAATGACACACTAACACTTGGGGGACCCAGAACAATGACACCCTGACACTTGGGGGTCCAGAACAATGACACCCTGACACTTTGGGGGCCCAGAACAATGACACACTGACACTTGGGGTCTCAGAACAATGACACACTGACACTTGGGGTCCCAGAACAATGACACCCTGACACTTGGGGGTCCAGAACAATGACACCCTAACACTTGGGGGTCCCAGAACAATGACATCCGACACTTGGGGGTCCCAGAACAATGACACCCTGACACTTGGGGGTCCCAGAACAATGACACCCTGACACTTGGGGGTCCAGAATAATGACACCCTGACACTTGGGGGTCCAGAACAATGACACACTGACACTTGGGGGTCCAGAACAATGACACACTGACACTTGGGGGGTCCAGAACAATGATACACTGACACTTGGGGTCCAGAACAATGACACCCTGACACTTGGGGGTCCCAGAACAATGACACCCTGACACTTGGGGGTCCCAGAACAATGACACACTGACACTTGGGGGTCCAGAACAATGACACACTGACACTTGGGGGTCCCAGAACAACGACACACTGACACTTGGGGGTCCAGAACAATGACACCCTGACACTTGGGGGTCCAGAACAATGACACACTGACACTTGGGGTCCCAGAACAATGACACACTGACACTTGGGGGTCCAGAACAATGACACCCTGACACTTGGGGGTCCAGAACAATGACACCCTGACACTTGGGGGTCCCAGAACAATGACACCCTGACACTTGGGGATCCCAGAACAATGACACACTGACACTTGGGGGTCCCAGAACAACGACACACTGACACTTGGGGGTCCAGAACAATGACACCCTGACACTTGGGGGTCCCAGAACAATGACACCCTGACACTTGGGGATCCCAGAACAATGACACCCTGACACTTGGGGGATCCCAGAACAATGACACACTGACACTTGGGGGTCCAGAACAACGACACACTGACACTTGGGGGTCCAGAACAATGACACCCTGATACTTGGGGGTCCCAGAACAATGACACACTGACACTTGGGGGTCCAGAACAATGACACCCTGACACTTGGGGGTCCCAGAACAATGACACCCTGACACTTGGGGATCCCAGAACAATGACACCCTGACACTTGGGGATCCCAGAACAATGACACACTGACACTTGGGGGTCCCAGAACAATGACACACTGACACTTGGGGGTCCAGAACAATGACACCCTGACACTTGGGGGTCCAGAACAATGACACACTGACACTTGGGGGTCCAGAACAATGACACACTGACACTTGGGGGTCCCAGAACAACGACACCCTGACACTTGGGGGGGTCCAGAACAATGACACCCTGACACTTGGGGGTCCAGAACAATGACACCCTGACACTTGGGGTCTCAGTATGGGATTGTTGGGGTCCCGGAGATGGAGCTCTGAGCTTAGGAAGGATACTTTGTATATTTTCTCTCTGATAAGTATACGATCGGCTCCTGGCAGGATATGATGGATGCGGTAATAAATCTCCGATATGATCGGATGGGGGAGGGGTCAGTCCTCTGATCTCCGATGTGGTCGGGTGGGGGAGGGGTCAGTCCTCTCCTATGTCCGCACACAGAAGAGGGATCTATGAGTTGCTCGCCACTCATCTCTTCGCTATGGGCGCCCTGGCTGTGCTGCTGGCTGTCACCTCTCCGGTGAGTGGGGGGGGGGGCTGTCACCTCTCCGGTGAGTGGGGGGGGGGGGCTGTCACCTCTCCGGTGAGTAGGGGGGGGCTGTCACCTCTCCGGTGTGTGGGGGGGGGGGCTGTCACCTCTTCGGTGAGTGGGGGGGGGGCTGTCACCTCTCCGGTGAGTGGGGGGGGGCTGTCACCTCTTCGGTGAGTGGGGGGGGGGGCTGTCACCTCTCCGGTGAGTGGGGGGGGGGGGGCTCATGCACAGTGCAGCTCACAGAAGCTTCTTCTACAGGAATTTGAGCTTTTTTGAACTCTCATATTTTTCTGCCTGGAAAGTCTCCTCCATGTTAGCCAATGTGTCCGTCTACACTACATGTATTTTCAGAAGTTTACCTGCAGAAATTTTTTTTTGTGCGTGGGGGAGGCAGGGGACAGACATGACATTGGTGATCTCTATCTTTCCCTGTGTGATCTCTATACCCCCTGTGTGATCTCTGTCCCCCCTGTGTGATCTCTGTCCCCCCCCTGAGTGATCTCTGTCCCCCCTGTGTGATCTCTATACCCCCTGTGTGATCTCTGTCCCCCCCCTGTGTGATCTGTATACCCCCTGTGTGATCTCTATACCCCCTGTGTGATCTCTATGCCCCCTGTGTGATCTCTATACCCCCTGTGTGATCTCTATACCCCCTGTGTGCTCTCTATACCCCTGTGTGATCTCTGTCCCCCCCCTGTGTGATCTGTATACCCCCTGTGTCATCTCTATACCCCTGTGTCATCTCTATACCCCCTGTGTGATCTCTATACCCCCTGTGTGATCTCTATACCCCCTGTGTGATCTCTATACCCCTGTGTCATCTCTATACCCCCTGTGTGATCTCTATACCCCCTGTGTGATCTCTATGCCCCCTGTGTGATCTCTATACCCCCTGTGTGATCTCTATACCCCCTGTGTCATCTCTATACCCCTGTGTGCTCTCTATACCCCTGTGTCATCTCTATACCCCCTGTGTCATCTCTATACCCCTGTGTGCTCTCTATACCCCTGTGTGATCTCTATACCCCCTGTGTGATCTCTATACCCCCTGTGTGCTCTCTATACCCCTGTGTGATCTCTATACCCCTGTGTGATCTCTATACCCCTGTGTGATCTCTATACCCCTGTGTGATCTCTATACCCCTGTGTGATCTCTATACCCCTGTGTGATCTCTTTACCCCCTGTGTGATCTCTATACCCCCTGTGTGATCTCTATACCCCCTGTGTGATCTCTATACCCCTGTGTGATCTCTATACCCCTGTGTGATCTCTATACCCCCTGTGTGCTCTCTATACCCCTGTGTGATCTCTATACCCCCTGTGTGATCTCTGTCCCCCTGTGTGATCTCTGTCCCCCCTGTGTGATCTCTATACCCCCTGTGTGCTCTCTATACCCCTGTGTGATCTCTATACCCCCTGTGTGATCTCTGTCCCCCTGTGTGATCTCTATACCCCCTGTGTGATCTCTATACCCCCTGTGTGCTCTCTATACCCCTGTGTGATCTCTATACCCCCTGTGTGATCTCTGTCCCCCCTGTGTGATCTCTGTCCCCCCTGTGTGATCTCTGTCCCCCCTGTGTGATCTCTGTCCCCCCTGTGTGATCTCTGTCCCCCCTGTGTGATCTCTGTCCCCCTGTGTGATCTCTGTCCCCCTGTGTGATCTCTATACCCCCTGTGTGATCTCTGCCCCCTCTGTGTGATCTCTGCCCCCTCTGTGTGATCTCTGCCCCCTCTGTGTGATCTCTGCCCCCTGTGTGATCTCTGTCCCCCCTGTGTGATCTCTGTCCCCCCTGTGTGATCTCTGTCCCCCCCCCTGTGTGATCTCTGTCCCTCCCTGTGTGATCTCTGTCCCCCCTGTGTGATCTCTATACCCCCTCTGTGATCTCTGTCCCCCTGTGTGATCTCTGTCCCCCCCCCTGTGTGATCTCTGTCCCTCCCTGTGTGATCTCTGTCCCCCCTGTGTGATCTCTATACCCCCTCTGTGATCTCTGTCCCCCATGTGTGCTCTGTGTTGTTGGGGATCTCTGTGTTGTTGGGGGATCTCTGTGTTGGGGGATCTCTGTGTTGTTGGGGGATCTCTGTGTTGTTGGGGGATCTCTGTGTTGTTGGGGGATCTCTGTGTTGTTGGGTTGATCTCTGTGTTGGGGGATCTCTGTGTTGTTGGGGGATCTCTGTGTTGTTGGGGGATCTGTGTTTTTGGGATCTCTGTGTAGCAGGGGGATCTCTGTGTTGTTGGGGGTCTCTGTGTTGTTGGGGGATCTCTGTGTTGGGGAATCTGTGTGGTTTGGAATCTCTGTTTTTGGGATCTCTGTGTTTGGAATCTCTGTGTTGGGGGATCTCTGTGTTGTTGGGGGATCTCTCTCTTTGGGATCTCTGTGTTGGGGGATCTCTGTGTTGTTGGGGGATCTCTGTGTAGCAGGGGGATCTCTGTGTTGTTGGGGGATCTCTGTGTTGTTGGGGATCTAAGTGTTGGGGGATCTCTGTGTTGTTGGGGGATCTCTGTGTTGTTGGGGGATCTCTGTGTTGTTGGGGGATCTCTCTCTTTGGGATCTCTGTGTTGGGGGATCTCTGTGTTGTTGGGGGATCTCTGTGTAGCAGGGGGATCTGTGTTGTTGGGGGATCTCTGTGTTGTTGGGGGATCTCTGTGTTGTTGGGGGATCTCTGTGTTGTTGGGGGATCTCTGTGTTGTTGGGGATCTCTGTGTTGTTGGGGATCTAAGTGTTGGGGGATCTCTGTGTTGTTGGGGGATCTCTGTGTTGTTGGGGATCTCTGTGTTGGGGGATCTCTGTGTTGGGGGATCTCTGTGTTGGGGATCTCTGTGTTGGGGGATCTCTGTGTTGTTGGGGGATCTCTGTGTTGTTGGGGGATCTCTGTGTTGTTGGGAGATCTCTTTGTTGGGGGATCTCTGTGTTGGGGGATCTCTGTGTTGTTGGGGGATCTCTGTGTAGCTGGGGGATCTCTGTGTTGTTGGGGGATCTCTGTGTTGTTGGGGGATCTCTGTGTTTTTGGGGGATCTCTGTGTTGGGGATCTCTGTGTTGGGGGATCTCTGGGTTGGGGGATCTCTGTGTTGTTTGGAATCTCTGTGTTGGGGGATCTCTGTGTTGGAGGATCTCTGTGTTGTTTGGAATCTCTGTTTTTGGGATCTCTGTGTTTAGGATCTCTGTGTTTAGGATCTCTGTGTTTGGGATCTCTGTGTTTGGGATCTCTGTGTTGGGGGATCTCTGTGTTGGAGGATCTCTGTGTTTGGGATCTCTGTGGGATCTCTGTGTTGTTGGGGGTCTCTGTGTTGGGGGATCTCTGTGTTGGGGGATCTCTGTGTTGGAGGATCTCTGTGTTGTTTGGAATCTCTGTTTTTGGGATCTCTGTGTTTGGAATCTCTGTGTTGGGGATCTCTGTGTTGGGGATCTCTGTGGGATCTCTGTGTTGTTGGGGGATCTCTGTGTTGGGGATCTCTGTGTTGTTGGGGGATCTCTGTGTTGGGGGATCTCTGTGTTGTTGGGGGATCTCTGTGTTGGGGATCTCTGTGTTGTTGGGGATCTCTGTGTTGGGGATCTCTGTGTTGTTTGAAATCTCTGTTTTTGGGATCTCTGTGTTGTTGGGGGATCTCTGTGTTGTTGGGGGATCTCTGTGTTGTTGGGGGATCTCTGTGTTGTTGGGGGATCTCTGTGTTGGGGGATCTCTGTGTTGGGGGATCTCTTTGTTGTTGGGGGATCTCTTTGTTGTTGGGGGATCTCTGTGTTGTTGGGGGATCTCTGTGTTGTTGGGGGAATCTCTGTGTTGTTGGGGGATCTCTGTGTTGTTGGGGGATCTCTGTGTTGGGGGATCTCTTTGTTGTTGGGGGATCTCTTTGTTGTTGGGGGATCTCTGTGTTGGGGGATCTCTTTGTTGTTGGGGGATCTCTTTGTTGTTGGGGGATCTCTGTGTTGTTGGGGGATCTCTGTGTTGTTGGGGGATCTCTGTGTTGTTGGGGGATCTCTGTGTTGTTGGGGATCTCTGTGTTGTTGGGGATCTCTTTGTTGTTGGGGGATCTCTGTGTTGGGGATCTTTGTGTTGTTGGGGGATCTCTTTGTTGTTGGGGGGTCTCTGTGTTGTTGGGGGATCTCTGTGTTGGGGGATCTCTGTGTTCTCGGGCAGATTGCAGTCAGCGGAGGGATCTCTATCTCACATTGTATATTTCTATGGTGGATTCTGAGTTGATGATAAATATTTTCCAGGAGGAGGGATGACATTTCCTCTGCTGATCTCTATGGATCACCCTGGAGGTTGCCAATCAGCTGGTTATATATGGTACAGGTAGTATATAGGTGGTGTATGTGGGTACAGGCTGTATATATGGTATAGGTAGTAAGTATATAGGTGGGGTATGTGGGTACAGGCAGTATATATGGTATATAGGTGGTGTATGTGGGTACAGGCTGTATATATGGTATAGGTAGTAAGTATATAGGTGGGGTATGTGGGTACAGGCAGTATATATGGTATATAGGTGGTGTATATGGGTACAGGCAGTATATATGGTACAGGTGGTATATAGGTGGTGTATGTGGGTACAGGCAGTATATATGGTATAGGTGGTGTATGTGGGTACAGGCAGTATATATGGTACAGGTAGTATATAGGTGGTGTATGTGGGTACAGGCAGTATATATGGTACAGGTAGTATATAGGTGGTGTATGTGGGTACAGGCAGTATATATGGTATAGGTGGTGTATGTGGGTACAGGCAGTATATATGGTACAGGTGGTATATAGGTGGTGTATGTGGGTACAGGCAGTATATATGGTATAGGTGGTGTATGTGGGTACTGGCAGTATATATGGTACAGGTAGTATATAGGTGGTGTATGTGGGTACAGGCAGTATATATGGTACAGGTAGTATATAGGTGGTGTATGTGGGTACAGGCAGTATATATGGTACAGGTAGTATATAGGTGACGTATGTGGGTACAGGCAGTATATATGGTACAGGTAGTATATAGGTGGTGTATGTGGATACAGGCAGTATATATGGTACAGGTAGTATATAGGTGATGTATGTGGGTACAGGCAGTATATATGGTACAGGTAGTATATAGGTGGTGTATGTGGATACAGGCAGTATATATGGTACAGGTAGTATATAGGTGGTGTATGTGGATACAGGCAGTATATATGGTACAGGTAGTATATAGGTGGTGTATGTGGGTACAGGCAGTATATATGGTACAGGTAGTATATAGGTGGTGTATGTGGGTACAGGCAATATATATGGTACAGGTAATATATAGGTGGTGTATGTGGGTACAGGCAATATATATGGTACAGGTAGTATATAGGTGGTGTATGTGGGTACAGGCAATATATATGGTACAGGTAGTATATAGGTGGTGTATGTGGGTACAGGCAGTATATATGGTACAGGTAGTATATAGGTGGTGTATGTGGATACAGGCAGTATATATGGTACAGGTAGTATATAGGTGTTGTATGTGGGTACAGGCAGTATATATGGTACAGGTAGTATATAGGTGGTGTATGTGGATACAGGCAGTATATATGGTACAGGTAGTATATAGGTGGTGTATGTGGATACAGGCAGTATATATGGTACAGGTAGTATATAGGTGGTGTATGTGGGTACAGGCAGTATATATGGTACAGGTAGTATATAGGTGGTGTATGTGGATACAGGCAGTATATATGGTACAGGTAGTATATAGGTGGTGTATGTGGATACAGGCAGTATATATGGTACAGGTAGTATATAGGTGGTGTATGTGGGTACAGGCAGTATATATGGTACAGGTAGTATATAGGTGGTGTATGTGGGTACAGGCAATATATATGGTACAGGTAATATATAGGTGGTGTATGTGGGTACAGGCAATATATATGGTACAGGTAGTATATAGGTGGTGTATGTGGGTACAGGCAATATATATGGTACAGGTAGTATATAGGTGGTGTATGTGGGTACAGGCAGTATATATGGTACAGGTAGTATATAGGTGGTGTATGTGGGTACAGGCAGTATATATGGTATAGGTAGTATATAGGTGTTTCTTGGAGGTGTGGGCAATGTAGTGAACTCTGTCACATGGAATGGATATGATGTGAAACTGGACTGCAGAGCTGACACTCAGTACACTGCTGATGGTTTCCACGTCTCCCCTGTACTGTCCGGTGACAGCTGCAGTGCAGAGATTTCACATTTTCGGGTGATAATGGGAAGGAATCGTTTTTCGGGACAGAAATGAATCCACGAACATTCTGCGCCATGTTTTCTGCTGATCGCAGATTTCCCCGCCGTCCCTCTGATCTCCACTGTGCTGGAATTTTAAGCAGTAAATAAAACTATTAAAGAAACCAGTGAGATCGTATACCTGTGTGAAAAGCCTCAGATTGAAGCTGCCACCCTAGGACCCGACACACGGCTAACCTGAGGAGAAACACTCTACAGATGGGGCGGAATCTCATCTCTCTTCAGTTTTGCACAGACAGGAGACGGATTTTTGGCTCACAAAGGAAATTTTATGGTTCATTGAGTTACATTCTGAGTCATTCTAATGTTTGCTTGGATATCATTCCTGATGTTACTTTATTGATTGCATGCTTGCTGTTCCATATTTCCGTTTGAAATTCAGACACTTTGTAGTAGATATATAGAAGAGAGACATCAGGAAAGGGCCGTGTGCTCCATTGACTCCGCTCTCTTTATCGGTTTTGTCTGATAGAGATCTGAGATCTCGGTTTGGATCCACTTACTGTTGACTGACTCAATACTTCTATTCCAACTTCCCACCACCAACTACTCCTTTGGTAAAATAAAACTTTTATGCCGCGTACACACGACCGGACTTTCCGTCAGAATAAACTCTGACGGTCTTCCCGATGGAGTTCCGACCGAGCGGTCTTGCCCGCACACGATCACACCAAAGTCCGTTCGTTCAGAACGCGATGACGTGCGACAGGACTAGAAAAGGAAGTTCAATAGCCAGTAGCCAATAGCTGCTCTTGCGTCGTTTTTGGTCCGTCGGACCAGCACACAGACGAACGATTTTCCCGATAGAAATTGATTCCGTCGGAAAGATTTAAAGCATGTTCTATTTCTAGGTTTTTTTTTGAAGAAAAATGATTGGATTATCCCACAGACGATCGGAATATCTGACGGAATGATAATGTCGGACCTTTTCTGCCGGAAAGTCCGGTCTTGTGTACGCGGCATCAGAATTCGTTTTGAACTTTCCTCCTTATGCCCCATACACACGGTCGGATTTTCTGACGGAAAATGTCCTATCGGACAATGTTGTCGGAAATTCCGACCGTGTGTGGGCTCCATCGGACTTTTTGCCACGGACAAAGATTTATCTCCTGCTCTCAAATTTTCCGACAACAAAGTCCTATCTGACTTTTTCTGATCGTGTGTAGCGAATTCCGACGGACAAAGGGCCACGCATGCTCAGATCACATTACAAGACCAAAGCTATTGGCTACTAGCCTCTACGTAGTCCCGTCGTACACAACGAACGTCACCACGTTCAGAATGATCGAATTTTCCAACAACTTTGTCTGACCGTGTGTATGCAACACCAGTGTCGGAAAGAATCCGATGGATTTTGTGGTCGGAATTTCCGACCGTGTGTACGGGGCATTATAATTTGAGGTCCAATCCCGTGTTCTTCATCTGAGCTTCATATTGATAGTCCCGCCCCCCTGAATGTACCTGAAAGTTTCCGTCTTGTCCATCCTTTCTCTTCTTTTCTCCAGACTGTACATATTAAGTTCCTGCAGATCTGTTCTATCCCTCAGACCTTTCACCATTCTTCTTACCGGTCTCTGGACTCGTTCCATCAGATCAATATCTGTATGTAAGTGAGGCAAAGATCTATATAGAGGAATCAGGACCTCCTTCCTCCTGGTGATCCCTCTAGTGATATAAGATCTATATAGAGGAATCAGGACCTCCTTCCTCCTGCCGGTGATCCCTCTAGTGATATAAAGATCTATATAGAGGAATCAGGACCTCCTTCCTCCTGCTGGTGATCTCTCTAGTGATATAAGATCTATATAGAGGAATCAGGACCTCCTTCCTCCTGGTGACCCCTCTAGTGATATAAAGATCTATATAGAGGAATCAGGACCTCCTTCCTCCTGCCGGTGACCCCTCTAGTGATATAAAGATCTATATAGAGGAATCAGGACCTCCTTCCTCCCGCTGGTGACCCCTCTAGTGATATAAAGATCTATATAGAGGAATCAGGACCTCCTTCCTCCTGCTGGTGACCCCTCTAGTGATATAAAGATCTATATAGAGGAATCAGGACCTCCTTCCTCCTGCTGGTGACCCCTCTAGTGATATAAAGATCTATATAGAGGAATCAGGACCTCCTTCCTCCTGGTGATCCCTCTAGTGATATAAGATCTATATAGAGGAATCAGGACCTCCTTCCTCCTGGTGATCCCTCTAGTGATATAAGATCTATATAGAGGAATCAGGACCTCCTTCCTCCTGCCGGTGATCCCTCTAGTGATATAAAGATCTATATAGAGGAATCAGGACCTCCTTCCTCCTGCTGGTGATCTCTCTAGTGATATAAGATCTATATAGAGGAATCAGGACCTCCTTCCTCCTGGTGACCCCTCTAGTGATATAAAGATCTATATAGAGGAATCAGGACCTCCTTCCTCCTGCCGGTGATCCCTCTAGTGATATAATGATCTATATAGAGGAATCAGAACCTCCTTCCTCCTGCTGGTGATCCCTCTAGTGATATAAAGATCTATATAGAGGAATCGGGACCTCCTTCCTCCTCCTGGTGATCCCTCTAGTGATATAAAGATCTATATAGAGGAATCAGGACCTCCTTCCTCCCGCTGGTGACCCCTCTAGTGATATAAAGATCTATATAGAGGAATCAGGACCTCTTCCTCCTGCTGGTGACCCCTCTAGTGATATAAAGATCTATATAGAGGAATCAGGACCTCCTTCCTCCTGCTGGTGACCCCTCTAGTGATATAAAGATCTATATAGAGGAATCAGGACCTCCTTCCTCCTGCTGGTGACCCCTCTAGTGATATAAAGATCTATATAGAGGAATCAGGACCTCCTTCCTCCTGCCGGTGACCCCTCTAGTGATATAAAGATCTATATAGAGGAATCAGGACCTCCTTCCTCCTGCCGGTGACCCCTCTAGTGATATAAAGATCTATATAGAGGAATCAGGACCTCCTTCCTCCCGCTGGTGACCCCTCTAGTGATATAAAGATCTATATAGAGGAATCAGGACCTCCTTCCTCCTGCTGGTGACCTCTCTAGTGATATAAAGATCTATATAGAGGAATCAGGACCTCCTTCCTCCTGCTGGTGATCCCTCTAGTGATATAAAGATCTATATAGAGGAATCAGGACCTCCTTCCTCCCGCTGGTGACCTCTCTAGTGATATAAAGATCTATATAGAGGAATCAGGACCTCCTTCCTCCTGCTGGTGATCCCTCTAGTGATATAAAGATCTATATAGAGGAATCAGGACCTCCTTCCTCCCCTGGTGACCCCTCTAGTGATATAAAGATCTATATAGAGGAATCAGGACATCCTTCCTCCTGGTGACCCCTCTAGTGATATAAAGATCTATATAGAGGAATCAGGACCTCCTTCCTCCTGCTGGTGACCCCTCTAGTGATATAAAGATCTATATAGAGGAATCAGGACCTCCTTCCTCCTGCTGGTGACCCCTCTAGTGATATAAAGATCTATATAGAGGAATCAGGACATCCTTCCTCCTGGTGACCCCTCTAGTGATATAAAGATCTATATAGAGGAATCAGGACCTCCTTCCTCCTGCTGGTGACCTCTCTAGTGATATAAAGATCTATATAGAGGAATCAGGACCTCCTTCCTCCTGCCGGTGATCCCTCTAGTGATATAAAGATCTATATAGAGGAATCAGGACCTCCTTCCTCCTGCTGGTGATCCCTCTAGTGATATAAAGATCTATATAGAGGAATCAGGACCTCCTGCCGGTGATCCCTCTAGTGATATAAAGATCTATATAGAGGAATCAGGACCTCCTTCCTCCTGCTGGTGACCCCTCTAGTGATATAAAGATCTATATAGAGGAATCAGGACCTCCTTCCTCCTGCTGGTGACCCCTCTAGTGATATAAAGATCTATATAGAGGAATCAGGACCTCCTTCCTCCTGCTGGTGACCTCTCTAGTGATATAAAGATCTATATAGAGGAATCAGGACCTCCTTCCTCCTGCTGGTGACCCCTCTAGTGATATAAAGATCTATATAGAGGAATCAGGACCTCCTTCCTCCTGCTGGTGACCCCTCTAGTGATATAAAGATCTATATAGAGGAATCAGGACCTCCTTCCTCCTGCTGGTGACCCCTCTAGTGATATAAAGATCTATATAGAGGAATCAGGACCTCCTTCCTCCTGCTGGTGACCCTCTAGTGATATAAAGATCTATATAGAGGAATCAGGACCCCCTTCCTCCTGGTGATCCCTCTAGTGATATAAAGATCTATATAGAGGAATCAGGACCTCCTTCCTCCTGCTGGTGATCCCTCTAGTGATATAAAGATCTATATAGAGGAATCAGGACCTCCTTCCTCCTGGTGATCCCTCTAGTGATATAAAGATCTATATAGGGGAATCAGGACCTCCTTCCTCCTGCCGGTGATCCCTCTAGTGATATAAAGATCTATATAGAGGAATCAGGACCTCCTTCCTCCTGCTGGTGACCCCTCTAGTGATATAAAGACCTATATAGAGGAATCAGGACCTCCTTCCTCCTGCTGGTGATCCCTCTAGTGATCTAAAGATCTATATAGAGGAATCAGGACATCCTTCCTCCTGGTGACCCCTCTAGTGATATAAAGACCTATATAGAGGAATCAGGACCTCCTTCCTCCTGCTGGTGATCCCTCTAGTGATATAAAGATCTATATAGAGGAATCAGGACCTCCTTCCTCCTGCTGGTGACCCCTCTAGTGATATAAAGATCTCTATAGAGGAATCAGGACCTCCTTCCTCCTGCCAGTGACCCCTCTAGTGATATACAGATCTATATAGAGGAATCAGGACCTCCTTCCTCCTGCTGGTGACCCCTCTAGTGATATAAAGATCTATATAGAGGAATCAGGACCTCCTTCCTCCTGCTGGTGACCCCTCTAGTGATATAAAGATCTATATAGAGGAATCAGGACCTCCTTCCTCCTGCTGGTGACCCCTCTAGTGATATAAAGATCTATATAGAGGAATCAGGACCTCCTTTCCCCTGCTGGTGACCCCTCTAGTGATATAAAGATCTATATAGAGGAATAAGGACCTCCTTCCTCCTGCTGGTGACCTCTCTAGTGATATAAAGATCTATATAGAGGAATCAGGACCTCCTTCCTCCTGCTGGTGATCCCTCTAGTGATATAAAGATCTATATAGAGGAATCAGGACCTCCTTCCTCCCGCTGGTGACCTCTCTAGTGATATAAAGATCTATATATAGAGGAATCAGGACCTCCTTCCTCCTGCTGGTGACCCCTCTAGTGATATAAAGATCTATAGATAGAGGAATCAGGACCTCCTTCCTCCTGCTGGTGACCCCTCTAGTGATATAAAGATCTATATAGAGGAATCAGGACCTCCTTCCTCCTGCTGGTGACCTCTCTAGTGATATAAAGATCTATATAGAGGAATCAGGACATCCTTCCTCCTGGTGACCCCTCTAGTGATATAAAGATCTATATAGAGGAATCAGGACATCCTTCCTCCTGGTGACCCCTCTAGTGATATAAAGATCTATATAGAGGAATCAGGACATCCTTCCTCCTGGTGACCCCTCTAGTGATATAAAGATCTATATAGAGGAATCAGGACCTCCTTCCTCCTTCTGGTGACCTCTCTAGTGATATAAAGATCTATATAGAGGAATCAGGACCTCCTTCCTCCTGCTGGTGACCCCTCTAGTGATATAAAGATCTATATAGAGGAATCAGGACCTCCTTCCTCCTGCTGGTGACCTCTCTAGTGATATAAAGATCTCTATATAGAGGAATCAGGACCTCCTTCCTCCTGCTGGTGACCCCTCTAGTGATATAAAGATCTATATAGAGGAATCAGGACCTCCTTCCTCCTGCTGGTGACCCCTCTAGTGATATAAAGATCTATATAGAGGAATCAGGACCCCCTTCCTCCTGGTGATCCCTCTAGTGATATAAAGATCTATATAGAGGAATCAGGACCTCCTTCCTCCTGGTGATCCCTCTAGTGATATAAAGATCTATATAGGGGAATCAGGACCTCCTTCCTCCTGCCGGTGATCCCTCTAGTGATCTAAAGATCTATATAGAGGAATCAGGACATCCTTCCTCCTGGTGACCCCTCTAGTGATATAAAGACCTATATAGAGGAATCAGGACCTCCTTCCTCCTGCTGGTGATCCCTCTAGTGATATAAAGATCTATATAGAGGAATCAGGACCTCCTTCCTCCTGCTGGTGACCCCTCTAGTGATATAAAGATCTCTATAGAGGAATCAGGACCTCCTTCCTCCTGCCAGTGACCCCTCTAGTGATATACAGATCTATATAGAGGAATCAGGACCTCCTTCCTCCTGCTGGTGACCCCTCTAGTGATATAAAGATCTATATAGAGGAATCAGGACCTCCTTCCTCCTGCTGGTGACCCCTCTAGTGATATAAAGATCTATATAGAGGAATCAGGACCTCCTTCCTCCTGCTGGTGACCCCTCTAGTGATATAAAGATCTATATAGAGGAATCAGGACCTCCTTCCTCCTGCTGGTGACCCCTCTAGTGATATAAAGATCTATATAGAGGAATCAGGACCCCCTTCCTCCTGGTGATCCCTCTAGTGATATAAAGATCTATATAGAGGAATCAGGACCTCCTTCCTCCTGGTGATCCCTCTAGTGATATAAAGATCTATATAGAGGAATCAGGACATCCTTCCTCCTGGTGATCCCTCTAGTGATATAAAGATCTATATAGAGGAATCAGGACCTCCTTCCACCTGCTGGTGATCCCTCTAGTGATCTAAAGATCTATATAGAGGAATCAGGACATCCTTCCTCCTGGTGACCCCTCTAGTGATATAAAGACCTATATAGAGGAATCAGGACCTCCTTCCTCCTGCTGGTGATCCCTCTAGTGATATAAAGATCTCTATAGAGGAATCAGGACCTCCTTCCTCCTGCTGGTGATCCCTCTAGTGATCTAAAGATCTATATAGAGGAATCAGGACATCCTTCCTCCTGGTGATCCCTCTAGTGATCTAAAGATCTATATAGAGGAATCAGGACATCCTTCCTCCTGGTGATCCCTCTAGTGATATAAAGATCTATATAGAGGAATCAGGACCTCCTTCCTCCTGGTGATCCCTCTAGTGATATAAAGATCTATATATAGAGGAATCAGGACCTCCTTCCTCCTGCTGGTGATCCCTCTAGTGATATAAAGATCTATATAGAGGAATCAGGACCTCCTTCCTCCTGCTGGTGACCCCTCTAGTGATATAAAGATCTCTATAGAGGAATCAGGACCTCCTTCCTCCTGCCAGTGACCCCTCTAGTGATATACAGATCTATATAGAGGAATCAGGAACTCCTTCCTCCTGCTGGTGATCCCTCTAGTGATATAAAGATCTATATAGAGGAATCAGGACCTCCTTCCTCCTGCTGGTGACCCCTCTAGTGATATAAAGATCTATATAGAGGAATCAGGACCTCCTTCCTCCTGCTGGTGACCCCTCTAGTGATATAAAGGTCTATATAGAGGAATCAGGACCTCCTTCCTCCTGCTGGTGACCCCTCTAGTGATATAAAGGTCTATATAGAGGAATCAGGACCTCCTTCCTCCTGCCGGTGATCCCTCTAGTGATTATAAAGATCTATATAGAGGAATCAGGACCTCCTTCCTCCTGCTGGTGATCCCTCTAGTGATATAAAGATCTATATAGAGGAATCAGGACCTCCTTCCTCCTGCTGGTGATCCCTCTAGTGATATAAAGATCTATATAGAGGAATCAGGACCTCCTTCCTCCTGCTGGTGATCCCTCTAGTGATATAAAGATCTATATAGAGGAATCAGGACCTCCTTCCTCCTGCTGGTGATCCCTCTAGTGATATAAAGATCTATATAGAGGAATCAGGACCTCCTTCCTCCCGCTGGTGATCCCTCTAGTGATATAAAGATCTATATAGAGGAATCAGGACCTCCTTCCTCCTGCTGGTGATCCCTCTAGTGATATAAAGATCTATATAGAGGAATCAGGACCTCCTTCCTCCTGCCGGTGATCCCTCTAGTGATATAAAGGTCTATATAGAGGAATCAGGACCTCCTTCCTCCTGCCGGTGATCCCTCTAGTGATAGCCAAAGTAATTGGTCTTTTTTCTGAATGAACACCATTTACAACCACTCTCTGGTATCTATTCCTTTAGCCAACTGCGCATCCACGGAGCCACACAGGAGTTAAGTCCTAGTTTGTACAATTAGTTTTTTTATGTGATAATATTCAAATTCTGTGGAACTCTAACAAAGGCTGTGCTGTATTAGAGATATGATATGTCCACAGCACCACCCTGACCACAACATTGGTGATCAATGAGACTCGTATGACCTGATCTGCCCTCAGTATTTGATTCAGCAAATTTGTTATTTTATATTTGATGGTCGATCCTTCATTTCAGGGGCAATCTATTCGTTTTACCTCCACAGATGATAAACTCACACTGGCCTGGAGTCCCGGCGTCTACCTTATAAGTCGCTGATCGCCGCCGTTACTAGTATAAAAAAATAAAATAATAAAAATACCCCATAGTTTGTAGGCGATATAACTTTTGCGCAAACCAATCAATGTACGCTGATTGGGATTTTTTATACTGAAAATATGCAGCAGAATATATATTGGCCTAAACTGAAGAAGAAATTAGATTTTTTTTTTTTTTTTATTGGATGTTTTCCAGTAGAAAGAAAAAAATATCGTTTTTTTTTTTCTAACTTGTCGGCCATTTTTTTGTTTATAACGCAAAAAATAAAAACCACAGAAGTGATCAAATACCACCAAAAGAAAGTTCTATTTGTGGGGAAAAGAAGACATACATTTTATTTGTGTACAACGTTGCAGTTAAAAATAACGCAGTGCCGTATCGCAAAAAATGGCCTGGTCACGAAGGGGGGTAAACCTCCTGGCGGTGAAGTGGTTAATTGCAATAACATTTTTCAGGACAAGCTTTCAAGGTGTTCCCCTTTCTTCTTCAAGATTCAAGCAGAACTAATAAAGTTGTAGCAGGGAGAGGGCTATGGGCTGGGAGGGAGTAATAGTCACAGGGTTGAGATATGGATATTGCTAATAACACTGATGGATAACGATTTAGAAAACTGAGGTCCACATTTAGTTTATTATCTTTTGTGTCAAATAGAATTGTCATTCTTTGTTCACATTTGTTCCTTTCCTGAGTAGTTTGGAAGTTCACTTTGAGAACTAAAACTTTCATGTCTTGCATAGTGTGGTTTGGTTTTGAAAAGTGATGCAAATATCCTCTTCCTATTTTGCTTTAGTGTTGTAGTTTTGTATCTGGTGTAGTGTTGTATCTGTTGTAGTGTTGTATCTGTTGTATCTGTTGTATCTGTTGTATCTGTTGTATCTGTTGTAGTTTTGTATCTGTTGTATCTGTTGTATCTGTTGTATCTGTTGTAGTTTTGTATCTGTTGTATCTGTTGTAGTGTTGTATCTGTTGTATCTGTTGTATCTGTTGTAGTTTTGTATCTGTTGTATCTGTTGTATCTGTTGTATCTGTTGTAGTGTTGTATCTGATGTAGTGTTGTATCTGTTGTATCTGTTGTAGTGTTGTATCTGTTGTAGTTTTGTATCTGTTGTATCTGTTGTAGTGTTGTATCTGTTGTAGTGTTGTATCTGTTGTATCTGTTGTATCTGATGTAGTGTTGTATCTGTTGTATCTGTTGTATCTGGTGTAGTGTTGTAGTGTTGTATCTGTTGTATCTGTTGTAGTTTTGTATCTGTTGTATCTGTTGTAGTGTTGTATCTGTTGTAGTGTTGTATCTGTTGTAGTGTTGTATCTGTTGTAGTGTTGTATCTGTTGTAGTGTTGTAGTGTTGTATCTGTTGTAGTGTTGTATCTGTTGTAGTGTTGTATCTGGTGTAGTGTTGTAGTGTTGTATCTGTTGTAGTGTTGTATCTGTTGTAGTGTTGTATCTGATGTAGTGTTGTATCTGATGTAGTGTTGTATCTGTTGTATCTGTTGTAGTTTTGTATCTGTTGTATCTGTTGTAGTGTTGTATCTGTTGTAGTGTTGTATCTGTTGTATCTGTTGTAGTGTTGTATCTGTTGTAGTTTTGTATCTGTTGTAGTGTTGTATCTGTTGTAGTTTTGTATCTAGTGTAGTGTTGTAGTGTTGTATCTGTTGTAGTGTTGTATCTGTTGTAGTGTTGTATCTGGTGTAGTGTTGTAGTGTTGTATCTGTTGTAGTGTTGTATCTGTTGTAGTGTTGTAGTGTTGTATTTTTCGATTCGTAATGAATGGATTGAACAAAAAAAATCGTACATTCGTAACTTTTTTTTCGATTCGTAACTTTTTTTTTTTCGATTCGTAAATTATTAAAATGTAATAATCGCATACATATTACATAAAATTATGAATTATGCTCCGATTACGAATGTTACGAATGTTACGAATGTCCGAATAACTACGAATGCGTCCGAATTTCGAATAAACGAATGAACGAAAATTAATCTAACGAAAAATAACTCTTACGAATGTACGAATCGTTATGAATACGAACACCGACGACTTACGAATGTACGAATCGTTACGAATCAATGGAAACGAAAAAAACGAAACTAAAAAAAACAAAATAAACGAAAATAAACGTTTTTTTTGTTGTGCACGTGTCTACTAAGCAACCCTTGTGTCAATTTATTGGACGGAGGTTCAAAGCATAAAATGAATTGTTCATCTGTAGCAGTGACAGCGCCATCTATCAGACATTGTAGGTATGGCAGATCCGGGGTTGGATGGGGTGAGACTTTCTTCCTGATACAATGTAACATTTCTGGGTGTTTTATTCTTCTGCCCTCACTATGACAGATTCTCACCCTGGGGGGGGGGGGGGGGGGGGGGGGTACTAAGAGTGTATTGGCTGTTCAGTGTGCTGTCTTCCAATCATGAGCGTTTGTTAAGAATGTCCCTGGCACTGGATTGGGTATTTAGAGTGACCGTATATCACATAGTGACCAGACTCTACTCCTTCAGTGTATAATTGGTGATCTGAGTGTCTTCTCCCCGCAGGTAGGGGGCGCTCACCTGCTTTGTGACCTGCTGGGGGTGATGCAGAGAGCTCAGGAGACGTGTGCGGAGTCCCTGGCAAACCACAGCCTGTCTGCGGGGGACTGGCGGCCGGAGGAGGGTGAGTGACGTCTATACAATGTGCGGTCCATACGTGGGGCAGAAGGGTATCTATGCTGGTGGCGGAGCACACAATGTGCTGGGGGGGGGGGGGAGGGGTCAGAGTCTGTTTCTTCATACACAGTTTCTGTTACGAAGTTCCATCAGAACAATGTGCAATCAATGATCAATACACAGTGTGGGCATGTAGAGGCAGAGGCCGTGACGTGGGAACGATGGGAGGTCATTGATCCATACGGCTTGTCATTGTGTTTCAGGATGTGCCGGAATGTGGGACAATATCAGCTGCTGGCCGCCAACCCCCCTGGGACACACCGCCACCATCCCGTGCCCAGAGATCCTACAGATCATCACCGGCATCCAAGGTGAGAGATACCCCCCTCCAGGAGGTAGAAAATACTCCGCTACCGACCCTAACCAAATATACCCACCATCGGGGTATCATTCCTCCAATATGACCCTCCAGGAGGTAGAAAACACTCTGCTACTGGCCTCTAACCAGATATACCCACCACCGGGGTATCATTCCTCCAATATGACCCTCCATAAGGTAGAAAATACTCTGCTACTGACCCTAACCAAATATACCCACCATCGGGGTATCAAACCTCCAACATGACCCTCCAGGAGGTAGAAAATAATCTGCTACTGGCCTCTAACCAAATGTACCCACCATCGGGGTATCATTCCTCCAATATGACCCTCCAGGAGGTAGAAAATACTCTGCTACTGGCCTCTAACCAAATGTACCCACCACCGGGGTATCAAACCTCCAACATGACCCTCCATAAGGTAGAAAATGATCTGCTACTGGCCTCTAACCAAATATACCCACCATTGGGGTATCAAACCTCCAACATGACCCTCCATAAGGTAGAAAATACTCTGCTACTGGCCTCTAACCAAATATACCCACCATCGGGGTATCAAACCTCCAACATGACCCTCCATAAGGTAGAAAATACTCCGCTACTGACCGTAACCAAATGTACCCACCACCGGGGTATCATTCCTCCAATATGACCCTCCAGGAGGTAGAAAATACTCCGCTACCGACCCTAACCAAATGTACCCACCACTGGGGTATTATTCCTCCAATATGACCCTCCAGGAGGTAGAAAATACTCCGCTACTGACCCTAACCAAATATACCCACCACCGGGGTATCATGTCTCCAATATGACCCTCCAGGAGGTAGAAAATACTCTGCTACTGACCCTAACCAAATGTACCCACCACCGGGGTATCATTCCTCCAATATGACCCTCCAGGAGGTAGAAAATACTCCGCTACTGGCCTCTAACCAGATATACCCACCACCGGGGTATCAAACCTCCAATATGACCCTCCAGGAGGTAGAAAATACTCCGCTACTGACCCTAACCAAATGTACCCACCACCGGGGTATCAAACCTCCAATATGACCCTCCAGGAGGTAGAAAATACTCCGCTACTGGCCTCTAACCAGATATACCCACCACCGGGGTATCAAACCTCCAATATGACCCTCCAGGAGGTAGAAAATACTCTGCTACTGACCCTAACCAAATGTACCCACCATTGGGGTATCAAAACCACTTGGCCAACTTAGATCTGCTGGAATTATCTCAGTACGGAGCTGTGAAGGACAGAAGGTGGCAGATATCCGTCACCCCCCTGAGGTTGATGCCTTTTAAATGGTTCTGCCCACATCTCACACCTCACACCTCACTCCTCACTCCTCACACCTCACACCTCACTCCTCACTCCTCACACCTCACTCCTCACACCTCACTCCTCACACCTCACACCTCACACCTCACTCCTCACTCCTCACACCTCACACCTCACACCTCACTCCTCACACCTCACACCTCACACCTCACACCTCACTCCTCACACCTCACACCTCACTCCTCACTCCTCACTCCTCACACCTCACACCTCACACCTCACACCTCACACCTCACTCCTCACTCCTCACACCTCACACCTCACTCCTCACACCTCACACCTCACTCCTCACACCTCACTCCTCACACCTCACACCTCACTCCTCACACCTCACACCTCACACCTCACACCTCACACCTCACTCCTCACACCTCACACCTCACACCTCCCACCTCACTCCTCACACCTCACACCTCACACCTCACACCTCCCACCTCACTCCTCACTCCTCACACCTCACACCTCACACCTCACTCCTCACACCTCACACCTCACTCCTCACACCTCACTCCTCACTCCTCACACCTCACTCCTCACTCCTCACACCTCACACCTCCCACCTCACTCCTCACACCTCACACCTCACTCCTCACACCTCACACCTCACTCCTCACACCTCCCACCTCACTCCTCACTCCTCACACCTCACACCTCACACCTCACTCCTCACACCTCACACCCAGGGCCAGATTAAGAGCATCATGGGCCTGGTGCTGAGGATTTTGGTGGGCCTTTTTTATGGAAACAAAATGAAAATGCAAACAATTTTTCGCTAAAACAAATTAAATATACTCTCACCAGTAATATCACTCATGCAGCCTTTGAGCAGCAGCAATACCACCTGCTATGCAGTCTCTCACCAGCAGCAACATAGAGAGACCACATTTCCAAACTGCCATTCACGGACAACCCCCCCTTCCCAAAAAAAGATGAGGGTGGGGGATGTAGTCTCGGGGTTGATGGGGAAATCGGCGGTGGAGGTGATTTGTCAGGCAAATGGCTGGTGTTAGCACTTAAAATCATCCTGACATCATGCTTGATATGGTGTCAGGATGATCAAATTCCATTATTTCTATTACTACATTGTAATATATAGTGAAATAGTTCAACTCACCATCATGCAGAATCAGTGGGAACCTGAGCTTGTCACTTCCCACCAGATGCAGCTTGTTACTTGCCACCATTGCTTGCCACCAGATGCAGCTTGTCACTTGCCACCCATAGCCTGCCACCAGATGTAGCGTATCACTTTGCAGAGTTACCTGCCACTTGCCGCTGATAGCCTGCCACCGGATACAGCGTGCCACTTGCCACCGACATACTTCCACCAGATATAGTGTGTCACTTGCCACCAGCAGCCTGTCACCAGATACAGTGTGCCACTTGCCACCGACAGCCTGTCACCAGATACAGCATGCCACTTGTTGACAGCCTGTCACCAGATACAGCGTGCCACTTGCCACCGACAGCCTGTCACCAGATACAGTGTGCCACTTGCCACGACAACCTGTCACCAGATACAGTGTGCCACTTACCACCTATAGCCTGCCACCAGATACAGCGTGCCACTTGCCACCAG
This sequence comes from Lithobates sylvaticus, assembly GCA_028564925.1. Classification (NCBI taxonomy): domain Eukaryota; kingdom Metazoa; phylum Chordata; class Amphibia; order Anura; family Ranidae; genus Lithobates; species Lithobates sylvaticus. Next base: position 2,136,936 of record CM053031.1, on the reverse strand, counting down.
AAGCCTGCCACCAGATACAGCGTGCCACTTGCCACGACAGCCTGTCACCAGATACAGTGTGCCACTTGCCACCGACATACTTCCACCAGATATAGTGTGTCACTTGCCACTGACAGCCTGTCACCAGATACAATGTGCCACTTGCCACGACAGCCTGTCACCAGATACAGCATGCCACTTGCTGACAGCCTGTCACCAGATACAGTGTGCCACTTGGCACCGACAGCCTGTCACCAGATACAGTGTGCCACTTGCCACCGACAACCTGTAACCAGATACAGTGTGCCACTTGCCACCTATAGCCTGCCACCAGTTTAGGGCTGAAACAACTAATCGATTAATCGACAACTAATCGATTATGAAATTAATCGATTACTATTTTCATAATCGATTAATCGGCCAGTAATATAATGGGGGTAAAAAAAAAAAAAACAATTAGACCTTTATAGTACAAAAAGAGCAAATAATCACTACTGTAAATATTACTTTACAGTTCTACGGTAAAAAAAAAATTAAACCCTTAGTAGTAATAATCACTCAGTAGTGATTATATGCTTTTTTTTTTTTTTGTACTATAAAGGGCTCATTTTAGTTATTTTTTAACCCCATTATGTTATTAAACGTCTTAGACCTGGTGCACATCTATGTGTTTTTTGGTGCTTTTTGCAGTAACGTACTACAGTTCATTATATGGTTTCCTATGGGACACGTTCACATCTATGCTTTTTTCAGCTGCTGCGTATTTGGAAAGGGTCCGGGACTTTTTTTTTAACGCAAAACTTTTTTTTGGTTCAATATACTTCAATGGAGAAGCTGCAGAACAGCATGTAATGCGTTTTTGCAGCAATTTGTGTTTTTTATTCTGCCCAACAACAAATTGGCCAAAAAACAGTATGTCACTTCTAATAGTGTATACGGTATATCTCTTCTAATAGTGTATACAGTATATCTCTTCTGTCTGTTATTCTCAGAGTGGATTTGATATTTTGCTCCCTAACCATATAGTTGGTTGTTTATATTTACTACTGCATAGAGATATTTAAGAATAAATTTGCCTTTTTTTTAAAACTTTACATATTAACTAAATTATACACCACACATTTTTTTTAAGGTTATTAGCCGATTAATCGATTAATCGAAACAATAATCGGCCCAACTAATCGATTATGAAAATAATCGTTAGTTGCAGCCCTACACCAGATACAGCGTGCCACTTGCCACCAGAAGCCTGCCACCAGATACAGCGTGCCACTTGCCACCGACATACTTCCACCAGATATAGTGTGCCACTTGCCACCGACAGCCTGTCACCAGATACAGTGTGCCACCTGCCACGACAGCCTGTCACCAGATACAGCGTGCCACTTGCCAATGACAGCTTGTCACCAGATACAGCGTGCCACTTGCCACCAACATCCTTCCATCAGATACAGTGTGCCACTTGCCACTGACAGCCTGTCACCAGATACAATGTGCCACTTGCCACCCGACAGCCTGTCACCAGATACAGTGTGCCACTTGCTGACAGCCTGTCACCAGATACAGTGTGCCACTTGCTGACAGCCTGTCACCAGATACAATGTGCCACTTGCCACCGACAGCCTGTCACCAGATACAGTGTGCCACTTGCCACCTAAAGCCTGCCACCAGATACAGCGTGCCACTTGCCAATGACAGCCTGTCACCAGATACAGCGTGCCACTTGCCACCGACATCCTTCCATCAGATACAGTGTGCCACTTGCCACTGACAGCCTGTCACCAGATACAGTGTGCCACTTGCCATGACAGCCTGTCACCAGATACAATGTGCCACTTGCCACCGACAGCCTGACACCAGATACAGTGTGCCACTTGCTGACAGCCTGTCACCAGATACAGTGTGCCACTTGCTGACAGCCTGTCACCAGATACAATGTGCCACTTGCCACGACAGCCTGTCACCAGATACAGTGTGCCACTTGCCACCGACAGCCTGTCACCAGATACAGCGTGCCACTTGCCACTGACATCCTTCCATCAGATACAGTGTGCCACTTGCCACCGACAGCCTGTCACCAGATACAATGTGCCACTTGCCACGACAGCCTGTCACCAGATACAGTGTGCCAATTGCTGACAGCCTGTCACCAGATACAGTGTGCCACTTGCTGACAGCCTGTCACCAGATACAATGTGCCACTTGCCACCGACAGCCTGTCACCAGATACAGTGTGCCACTTGCCACCGACAGCCTGTCACCAGATACAGTGTGCCACTTGCCACCGACAGCCTGTCACCAGATACAGTGTGCCACTTGCCACCGACAGCCTGTCACCAGATACAGTGTGCCACTTGCCACCTATAGCCTGCCACCAGATACAGCGTGCCACTTGCCAATGACAGCCTGTCACCAGATACAATGTGCCACTTGCCACCGACAGCCTGTCACCAGATACAGTGTGCCACTTGCTGACAGCCTGTCACCAGATACAGTGTGCCACTTGCTGACAGCCTGTCACCAGATACAATGTGCCACTTGCCACCTATAGCCTGCCACCAGATACAGCGTGCCACTTGCCACTCCCTCCAGGACTTTTCCTGGATGGGTAGAAGGTACAGGGCCAACATAGTCAAACAAATCCCTGGGGCCCCCACCCCTCCTGAGCTGGGATAGTATGGCTGTGTGTAAAATAAATGCCAGCAGTATTGATCAGACCAAGTTCTACAGAGGGGGGTGTGTACAAGCCTTTGGGCTCACATTGGTGTGCTGCAGTTTTGGCTGCACTGCTTGTGTATCTGCAGTTTTAGCTGCAGTTCTATTGATTTATATCAGGTTGCAGGTTTTTGCCGCATTTTTTGACAGTGCGCCAAAGATGCAGCATGCAGAAATTTTGGTGTGCTTTCAGAAAAAAAACATGCAACCTGATATAAATCAATAGGACTGCAGGTATAACACAGGAAACCTGCGTATACACCAGCAATGGGCCAAAACTTTGCAAACCAGTGTGAACCCACCTAAAAGCACAAGGAGACAAGTCTAAACATATTGGCTGCAGTTATAACAGCCATTGCTGAAGGAAAAAGTAAAGGGTGAGAGAAGGGAGATGACAGTCACTGAGCCGACACTTGGATGGTCAGAAGCTCATCACTCACATATGTTCACCTTCCATCTGCCTGTGCCCCCCCCCCCCCCCCCCCCCCCCCCCCCCCCCCCCCCCCCCCCCCCCCCCCCCCCCCCCCCCCCCCCCCCCCCCCCCCCCCCCCCCCCCCCCCCCCCCCCCCCCCCCCCCCCCCCCCCCCCCCCCCCCCCCCCCCCCCCCCCCCCCCCCCCCCCCCCCCCCCCCCCCCCCCCCCCCCCCCCCCCCCCCCCCCCCCCCCCCCCCCCCCCCCCCCCCCCCCCCCCCCCCCCCCCCCCCCCCCCCCCCCCCCCCCCCCCCCCCCCCCCCCCCCCCCCCCCCCCCCCCCCCCCCCCCCCCCCCCCCCCCCCCCCCCCCCCCCCCCCCCCCCCCCCCCCCCCCCCCCCCCCCCCCCCCCCCCCCCCCCCCCCCCCCCCCCCCCCCCCCCCCCCCCCCCCCCCCCCCCCCCCCCCCCCCCCCCCCCCCCCCCCCCCCCCCCCCCCCCCCCCCCCCCCCCCCCCCCCCCCCCCCCCCCCCCCCCCCCCCCCCCCCCCCCCCCCCCCCCCCCCCCCCCCCCCCCCCCCCCCCCCCCCCCCCCCCCCCCCCCCCCCCCCCCCCCCCCCCCCCCCCCCCCCCCCCCCCCCCCCCCCCCCCCCCCCCCCCCCCCCCCCCCCCCCCCCCCCCCCCCCCCCCCCCCCCCCCCCCCCCCCCCCCCCCCCCCCCCCCCCCCCCCCCCCCCCCCCCCCCCCCCCCCCCCCCCCCCCCCCCCCCCCCCCCCCCCCCCCCCCCCCCCCCCCCCCCCCCCCCCCCCCCCCCCCCCCCCCCCCCCCCCCCCCCCCCCCCCCCCCCCCCCCCCCCCCCCCCCCCCCCCCCCCCCCCCCCCCCCCCCCCCCCCCCCCCCCCCCCCCCCCCCCCCCCCCCCCCCCCCCCCCCCCCCCCCCCCCCCCCCCCCCCCCCCCCCCCCCCCCCCCCCCCCCCCCCCCCCCCCCCCCCCCCCCCCCCCCCCCCCCCCCCCCCCCCCCCCCCCCCCCCCCCCCCCCCCCCCCCCCCCCCCCCCCCCCCCCCCCCCCCCCCCCCCCCCCCCCCCCCCCCCCCCCCCCCCCCCCCCCCCCCCCCCCCCCCCCCCCCCCCCCCCCCCCCCCCCCCCCCCCCCCCCCCCCCCCCCCCCCCCCCCCCCCCCCCCCCCCCCCCCCCCCCCCCCCCCCCCCCCCCCCCCCCCCCCCCCCCCCCCCCCCCCCCCCCCCCCCCCCCCCCCCCCCCCCCCCCCCCCCCCCCCCCCCCCCCCCCCCCCCCCCCCCCCCCCCCCCCCCCCCCCCCCCCCCCCCCCCCCCCCCCCCCCCCCCCCCCCCCCCCCCCCCCCCCCCCCCCCCCCCCCCCCCCCCCCCCCCCCCCCCCCCCCCCCCCCCCCCCCCCCCCCCCCCCCCCCCCCCCCCCCCCCCCCCCCCCCCCCCCCCCCCCCCCCCCCCCCCCCCCCCCCCCCCCCCCCCCCCCCCCCCCCCCCCCCCCCCCCCCCCCCCCCCCCCCCCCCCCCCCCCCCCCCCCCCCCCCCCCCCCCCCCCCCCCCCCCCCCCCCCCCCCCCCCCCCCCCCCCCCCCCCCCCCCCCCCCCCCCCCCCCCCCCCCCCCCCCCCCCCCCCCCCCCCCCCCCCCCCCCCCCCCCCCCCCCCCCCCCCCCCCCCCCCCCCCCCCCCCCCCCCCCCCCCCCCCCCCCCCCCCCCCCCCCCCCCCCCCCCCCCCCCCCCCCCCCCCCCCCCCCCCCCCCCCCCCCCCCCCCCCCCCCCCCCCCCCCCCCCCCCCCCCCCCCCCCCCCCCCCCCCCCCCCCCCCCCCCCCCCCCCCCCCCCCCCCCCCCCCCCCCCCCCCCCCCCCCCCCCCCCCCCCCCCCCCCCCCCCCCCCCCCCCCCCCCCCCCCCCCCCCCCCCCCCCCCCCCCCCCCCCCCCCCCCCCCCCCCCCCCCCCCCCCCCCCCCCCCCCCCCCCCCCCCCCCCCCCCCCCCCCCCCCCCCCCCCCCCCCCCCCCCCCCCCCCCCCCCCCCCCCCCCCCCCCCCCCCCCCCCCCCCCCCCCCCCCCCCCCCCCCCCCCCCCCCCCCCCCCCCCCCCCCCCCCCCCCCCCCCCCCCCCCCCCCCCCCCCCCCCCCCCCCCCCCCCCCCCCCCCCCCCCCCCCCCCCCCCCCCCCCCCCCCCCCCCCCCCCCCCCCCCCCCCCCCCCCCCCCCCCCCCCCCCCCCCCCCCCCCCCCCCCCCCCCCCCCCCCCCCCCCCCCCCCCCCCCCCCCCCCCCCCCCCCCCCCCCCCCCCCCCCCCCCCCCCCCCCCCCCCCCCCCCCCCCCCCCCCCCCCCCCCCCCCCCCCCCCCCCCCCCCCCCCCCCCCCCCCCCCCCCCCCCCCCCCCCCCCCCCCCCCCCCCCCCCCCCCCCCCCCCCCCCCCCCCCCCCCCCCCCCCCCCCCCCCCCCCCCCCCCCCCCCCCCCCCCCCCCCCCCCCCCCCCCCCCCCCCCCCCCCCCCCCCCCCCCCCCCCCCCCCCCCCCCCCCCCCCCCCCCCCCCCCCCCCCCCCCCCCCCCCCCCCCCCCCCCCCCCCCCCCCCCCCCCCCCCCCCCCCCCCCCCCCCCCCCCCCCCCCCCCCCCCCCCCCCCCCCCCCCCCCCCCCCCCCCCCCCCCCCCCCCCCCCCCCCCCCCCCCCCCCCCCCCCCCCCCCCCCCCCCCCCCCCCCCCCCCCCCCCCCCCCCCCCCCCCCCCCCCCCCCCCCCCCCCCCCCCCCCCCCCCCCCCCCCCCCCCCCCCCCCCCCCCCCCCCCCCCCCCCCCCCCCCCCCCCCCCCCCCCCCCCCCCCCCCCCCCCCCCCCCCCCCCCCCCCCCCCCCCCCCCCCCCCCCCCCCCCCCCCCCCCCCCCCCCCCCCCCCCCCCCCCCCCCCCCCCCCCCCCCCCCCCCCCCCCCCCCCCCCCCCCCCCCCCCCCCCCCCCCCCCCCCCCCCCCCCCCCCCCCCCCCCCCCCCCCCCCCCCCCCCCCCCCCCCCCCCCCCCCCCCCCCCCCCCCCCCCCCCCCCCCCCCCCCCCCCCCCCCCCCCCCCCCCCCCCCCCCCCCCCCCCCCCCCCCCCCCCCCCCCCCCCCCCCCCCCCCCCCCCCCCCCCCCCCCCCCCCCCCCCCCCCCCCCCCCCCCCCCCCCCCCCCCCCCCCCCCCCCCCCCCCCCCCCCCCCCCCCCCCCCCCCCCCCCCCCCCCCCCCCCCCCCCCCCCCCCCCCCCCCCCCCCCCCCCCCCCCCCCCCCCCCCCCCCCCCCCCCCCCCCCCCCCCCCCCCCCCCCCCCCCCCCCCCCCCCCCCCCCCCCCCCCCCCCCCCCCCCCCCCCCCCCCCCCCCCCCCCCCCCCCCCCCCCCCCCCCCCCCCCCCCCCCCCCCCCCCCCCCCCCCCCCCCCCCCCCCCCCCCCCCCCCCCCCCCCCCCCCCCCCCCCCCCCCCCCCCCCCCCCCCCCCCCCCCCCCCCCCCCCCCCCCCCCCCCCCCCCCCCCCCCCCCCCCCCCCCCCCCCCCCCCCCCCCCCCCCCCCCCCCCCCCCCCCCCCCCCCCCCCCCCCCCCCCCCCCCCCCCCCCCCCCCCCCCCCCCCCCCCCCCCCCCCCCCCCCCCCCCCCCCCCCCCCCCCCCCCCCCCCCCCCCCCCCCCCCCCCCCCCCCCCCCCCCCCCCCCCCCCCCCCCCCCCCCCCCCCCCCCCCCCCCCCCCCCCCCCCCCCCCCCCCCCCCCCCCCCCCCCCCCCCCCCCCCCCCCCCCCCCCCCCCCCCCCCCCCCCCCCCCCCCCCCCCCCCCCCCCCCCCCCCCCCCCCCCCCCCCCCCCCCCCCCCCCCCCCCCCCCCCCCCCCCCCCCCCCCCCCCCCCCCCCCCCCCCCCCCCCCCCCCCCCCCCCCCCCCCCCCCCCCCCCCCCCCCCCCCCCCCCCCCCCCCCCCCCCCCCCCCCCCCCCCCCCCCCCCCCCCCCCCCCCCCCCCCCCCCCCCCCCCCCCCCCCCCCCCCCCCCCCCCCCCCCCCCCCCCCCCCCCCCCCCCCCCCCCCCCCCCCCCCCCCCCCCCCCCCCCCCCCCCCCCCCCCCCCCCCCCCCCCCCCCCCCCCCCCCCCCCCCCCCCCCCCCCCCCCCCCCCCCCCCCCCCCCCCCCCCCCCCCCCCCCCCCCCCCCCCCCCCCCCCCCCCCCCCCCCCCCCCCCCCCCCCCCCCCCCCCCCCCCCCCCCCCCCCCCCCCCCCCCCCCCCCCCCCCCCCCCCCCCCCCCCCCCCCCCCCCCCCCCCCCCCCCCCCCCCCCCCCCCCCCCCCCCCCCCCCCCCCCCCCCCCCCCCCCCCCCCCCCCCCCCCCCCCCCCCCCCCCCCCCCCCCCCCCCCCCCCCCCCCCCCCCCCCCCCCCCCCCCCCCCCCCCCCCCCCCCCCCCCCCCCCCCCCCCCCCCCCCCCCCCCCCCCCCCCCCCCCCCCCCCCCCCCCCCCCCCCCCCCCCCCCCCCCCCCCCCCCCCCCCCCCCCCCCCCCCCCCCCCCCCCCCCCCCCCCCCCCCCCCCCCCCCCCCCCCCCCCCCCCCCCCCCCCCCCCCCCCCCCCCCCCCCCCCCCCCCCCCCCCCCCCCCCCCCCCCCCCCCCCCCCCCCCCCCCCCCCCCCCCCCCCCCCCCCCCCCCCCCCCCCCCCCCCCCCCCCCCCCCCCCCCCCCCCCCCCCCCCCCCCCCCCCCCCCCCCCCCCCCCCCCCCCCCCCCCCCCCCCCCCCCCCCCCCCCCCCCCCCCCCCCCCCCCCCCCCCCCCCCCCCCCCCCCCCCCCCCCCCCCCCCCCCCCCCCCCCCCCCCCCCCCCCCCCCCCCCCCCCCCCCCCCCCCCCCCCCCCCCCCCCCCCCCCCCCCCCCCCCCCCCCCCCCCCCCCCCCCCCCCCCCCCCCCCCCCCCCCCCCCCCCCCCCCCCCCCCCCCCCCCCCCCCCCCCCCCCCCCCCCCCCCCCCCCCCCCCCCCCCCCCCCCCCCCCCCCCCCCCCCCCCCCCCCCCCCCCCCCCCCCCCCCCCCCCCCCCCCCCCCCCCCCCCCCCCCCCCCCCCCCCCCCCCCCCCCCCCCCCCCCCCCCCCCCCCCCCCCCCCCCCCCCCCCCCCCCCCCCCCCCCCCCCCCCCCCCCCCCCCCCCCCCCCCCCCCCCCCCCCCCCCCCCCCCCCCCCCCCCCCCCCCCCCCCCCCCCCCCCCCCCCCCCCCCCCCCCCCCCCCCCCCCCCCCCCCCCCCCCCCCCCCCCCCCCCCCCCCCCCCCCCCCCCCCCCCCCCCCCCCCCCCCCCCCCCCCCCCCCCCCCCCCCCCCCCCCCCCCCCCCCCCCCCCCCCCCCCCCCCCCCCCCCCCCCCCCCCCCCCCCCCCCCCCCCCCCCCCCCCCCCCCCCCCCCCCCCCCCCCCCCCCCCCCCCCCCCCCCCCCCCCCCCCCCCCCCCCCCCCCCCCCCCCCCCCCCCCCCCCCCCCCCCCCCCCCCCCCCCCCCCCCCCCCCCCCCCCCCCCCCCCCCCCCCCCCCCCCCCCCCCCCCCCCCCCCCCCCCCCCCCCCCCCCCCCCCCCCCCCCCCCCCCCCCCCCCCCCCCCCCCCCCCCCCCCCCCCCCCCCCCCCCCCCCCCCCCCCCCCCCCCCCCCCCCCCCCCCCCCCCCCCCCCCCCCCCCCCCCCCCCCCCCCCCCCCCCCCCCCCCCCCCCCCCCCCCCCCCCCCCCCCCCCCCCCCCCCCCCCCCCCCCCCCCCCCCCCCCCCCCCCCCCCCCCCCCCCCCCCCCCCCCCCCCCCCCCCCCCCCCCCCCCCCCCCCCCCCCCCCCCCCCCCCCCCCCCCCCCCCCCCCCCCCCCCCCCCCCCCCCCCCCCCCCCCCCCCCCCCCCCCCCCCCCCCCCCCCCCCCCCCCCCCCCCCCCCCCCCCCCCCCCCCCCCCCCCCCCCCCCCCCCCCCCCCCCCCCCCCCCCCCCCCCCCCCCCCCCCCCCCCCCCCCCCCCCCCCCCCCCCCCCCCCCCCCCCCCCCCCCCCCCCCCCCCCCCCCCCCCCCCCCCCCCCCCCCCCCCCCCCCCCCCCCCCCCCCCCCCCCCCCCCCCCCCCCCCCCCCCCCCCCCCCCCCCCCCCCCCCCCCCCCCCCCCCCCCCCCCCCCCCCCCCCCCCCCCCCCCCCCCCCCCCCCCCCCCCCCCCCCCCCCCCCCCCCCCCCCCCCCCCCCCCCCCCCCCCCCCCCCCCCCCCCCCCCCCCCCCCCCCCCCCCCCCCCCCCCCCCCCCCCCCCCCCCCCCCCCCCCCCCCCCCCCCCCCCCCCCCCCCCCCCCCCCCCCCCCCCCCCCCCCCCCCCCCCCCCCCCCCCCCCCCCCCCCCCCCCCCCCCCCCCCCCCCCCCCCCCCCCCCCCCCCCCCCCCCCCCCCCCCCCCCCCCCCCCCCCCCCCCCCCCCCCCCCCCCCCCCCCCCCCCCCCCCCCCCCCCCCCCCCCCCCCCCCCCCCCCCCCCCCCCCCCCCCCCCCCCCCCCCCCCCCCCCCCCCCCCCCCCCCCCCCCCCCCCCCCCCCCCCCCCCCCCCCCCCCCCCCCCCCCCCCCCCCCCCCCCCCCCCCCCCCCCCCCCCCCCCCCCCCCCCCCCCCCCCCCCCCCCCCCCCCCCCCCCCCCCCCCCCCCCCCCCCCCCCCCCCCCCCCCCCCCCCCCCCCCCCCCCCCCCCCCCCCCCCCCCCCCCCCCCCCCCCCCCCCCCCCCCCCCCCCCCCCCCCCCCCCCCCCCCCCCCCCCCCCCCCCCCCCCCCCCCCCCCCCCCCCCCCCCCCCCCCCCCCCCCCCCCCCCCCCCCACCCCCCCCCCCCCCCCCCCCCCCCCCCCCCCCCCCCCCCCCCCCCCCCCCCCCCCCCCCCCCCCCCCCCCCCCCCCCACCCCCCCCCCCCCCCCCCCCCCCCCCCCCCCCCCCCCCCCCCCCCCCCCCCCCCCCCCCCCCCCCCCCCCCCCCCCCCCCCCCCCCCCCCCCCCCCCCCCCCCCCCCCCCCCCCCCCCCCCCCCCCCCCCCCCCCCCCCCCCCCCCCCCCCCCCCCCCCCCCCCCCCCCCCCCCCCCCCCCCCCCCCCCCCCCCCCCCCCCCCCCCCCCCCCCCCCCCCCCCCCCCCCCCCCCCCCCCCCCCCCCCCACCCCCCCCCCCCCCCCCCCCCCCCCCCCCCCCCCCCCCCCCCCCCCCCCCCCCCCCCCCCCCCCCCCCCCCCCCCCCCCCCCCCCCCCCCCCCCCCCCCCCCCCCCCCCCCCCCCCCCCCACCCCCCCCCCCCCACCCCCCCCCCCCCCCCCCCCCCCCCCCCCCCCCCCCCCCCCCCCCGCCCCCCCCCCCCCCCCCCCCCCCCCCCCCCCCCCCCCCCCCCCCCCCCCCCCCCCCCCCCCCCCCCCCCCCCCCCCCCCCCCCCCCCCCCCCCCCCCCCCCCCCCCCCCCCCCCCCCCCCCCCCCCCCCCCCCCCCCCCCCCCCCCCCCCCCCCCCCCCCCCCCCCCCCCCCCCCCCCCCCCCTTTATCTCCTTCATACTACGAGCCATATCCGTCTTCATCAGGGATGCCGTTCTCTTCTCTGTAGATGACATCGACCACTGCAGTGTCTACCTGGTAAGAGAACAGCTTGACATCCACAGGTGACCTATATCAAGGTCTAGAGAGACCTGTCCCGAAAGTTACGAGCAGCTTAGACCAAGGCCTGGGGTCACAGAGGAACTAGATTGGTGTCTATGGCCTTACACCACGGTCATTCATGTTTGTAGTCAAGAGCAGCCTAGAAGGATCTCTAACTAGAACTACAAGCAACCTACATTGCTTTGAAAAAGTATTCATACCCCTTGACATTTCCCACATTTTGTCATTACAACCAAAAAACGTAAATGTATTTATTGTGATGGACCAACACAAAGTGTCACATAATTGTGAAGTGGAAGGAAAATGATAAATGATACAAATAAATATGTGAAAGTGTGTGGGGGGGGGGGGGTTGTATTCAGCCCCCTTTACTCTGATAACTAAAATCTAGTGGAACCAATTGCCTTCCAAAGTCACCTAATTAGTAAATAGACTCCACCTGTGTGTCATTTAATCTCAGTATAAATACAGCTGTTCTGTGTGAAGCCCTCAGAGGTTTGTTAGAGATCCTTAGTGAACAAACAGCATCATGAAGGCCACGGAACACACCAGACAGGTCAGGGATAAAGTTGTGGAGAAGTATAAAGCAGGGTCAGGTTATAAAATCTCCCAAGCTTTGACCATCTCACGGAGCTCTGTTCAATCCATCATCGGAAAATGGGAAGAGTATGGCACAACTGCAAACCTACCAAGACATGGCCCAGTCACAGTCCAGACCTAAATCACATTGAGAGTCTGTGGCAAGACTTGAAAATTGCTGATCACAGACGCTCTCCATCCAATCTGACAGAGCGTGAGATATTTTACAAAGAAGAATGGGCAGAAATGTCCTC
>CM053031.1:2057923-2117923 GCA_028564925.1 Lithobates sylvaticus | reverse complement strand
CCAAGGGGGTGTACCTAACACCCAGCACTGGGAGAGACCACTGATAACAAGGGGGGTGTACCTAACACCCAGCACTGGGAGAGACCACTGATAACAAGGGGGGTGTACCTAAAACCCAGCACTGGGAGAGACCACTGATAACAAGGGGGTGTACCTAACACCCAGCACTGGGAGAGACCACTGATAACATGGGGGGTTTACCTAACACCCAGCACTGGGAGAGACCACTGATAACAAGGGGGGTGTTCCTAACACCCAGCACTGGGAGAGACCACTGATAACAAGGGGGGTGTACCTAACACCCTGCACTGGGAGAGACCACTGATAACAAGGGAGGGGGTTACCTAACACCCAGCACTGGGAGAGACCACTGATAACATGGGGGGTGTACATAACACCCAGCACTGGGAGAGACCACTGATAACATGAGGGGTGTACCTAACACCCAGCAATGGGAGAGACCACTGATAACATGGGGGGTGTACCTAACACCCAGCACTGGGAGAGACCACTGATAACATGGGGGGTGTACCTAACATCCAGCACTGGGAGAGACCAGTGATAACAAGGGAGGGGGTTGTACCTAACACCCAGCACTGGGAGAGACCACTGATAACATGAGGGGTGTACCTAACACCCAGCACTGGGAGAGACCACTGATAACATGGGGGGTGTACCTAACATCCAGCACTGGGAGAGACCAGTGATAACAAGGGAGGGGGTGTACCTAACACCCATCACTGGGAGAGACCACTGATAACATGGGGGGGTGTACCTAACACCCAGCACTGGGAGAGACCACTGATAACAAGGGGAGGTGTACCTAACACCCAGCACTGGGAGAGACCACTGATAACAAGGGAGGGGGTTGTACCTAACACCCAGCACTGGGAGAGACCACTGATAACATGGGGGGGGTGTACCTAAAACCCAGCACTGGGAGAGACCACTGATAACATGGGGGGTGTACCTAACACCCAACACTGGGAGAGACCACTGATAACAAGGGGGGTGTACCTAACACTCAGCACTGGGAGAGACCACTGATAACATTGGGGGGGTGTACCTAACACCCGGCACTGGGAGAGACCACTGATAACATGGGGGTGTATCTAACACCCAGCACTGGGAGAGACCACTGATAACATGGGGAGGTGTACCTAACACCCAGCACTGGGAGAGACCACTGATAACATGAGGGGTGTACCTAACACCCAGCACTGGGAGAGACCACTGATAACATGGGGGGTGTACCTAACACCCACCACTGGGAGAGACCACTGATAACAAGGGAGGGGGTGTACCTAACACCCAGCACTGGGAGAGACCACTGATAACATGGGGGGTGTACCTAACACCCAGCACTGGGAGAGACCACTGATAACAAGGGGGGTGTACCTAACACCCAGCACTGGGAGAGACCACTGATAACAAGGGAGGGGGGTGTACCTAACACCCACCAATGGGAGAGACCACTGATAACAAGGGGGGTGTACCTAACACCCAGCACTGGGAGAGACCACAGATAACAAGGGAGGGGGGTGTACCTAACACCCACCACTGGGAGAGACCACTGATAACATGGGGGGTGTACCTAACACCCAGCACTGGGAGAGACCACTGATAACATGGGGGGTGTACCTAACACCCAGCACTGGGAGAGACCACTGATAACAGGGGGGGGTGTACCTAACACCCTGCACTGGGAGAGACCACTGATAACTGGGGGGGTGTACCTAACACCCAGCACTGGGAGAGACCACTGATAACATGGGGGGTGTACCTAACACCCAGCACTGGGAGAGACCACTGATAACATGAGGGGTGTACCTAACACCCAGCACTGGGAGAGACCACTGATTACATGGGGGGTGTACCTAACACCCACCACTGGGAGAGACCACTGATAACAAGGGAGGGGGGTGTACCTAACACCCAGCACTGGGAGAGACCACTGATAACATGGGGGGGGGGGTGTACCTAACACCCAGCACTGGGAGAGACCACTGATAAAATGGGGGGTGTACCTAACACCCAACACTGGGAGAGACCACTGATAACAAGGGGGGTGTACCTAACACCCAGCACTGGGAGAGACCACTGATAACAAGGGAGGGGGTGTACCTAACACCCAGCACTGGGAGAGACCACTGATAACATGGGGGGTGTATCTAACACCCAGCACTGGGAGAGACCACTGCTAACAAGGGATGGGGTGTACCTAACACCCAGCACTGGGAGAGACCACTGATAACATGGGGGTGTACCTAACATCCAGCACTGGGAGAGACCAGTGATAACAAGGGAGGGGGGTGTACCTAACACCCAGCACTGGGAGAGACCAATGATAACATGGGGGGTGTACCTAACACCCAGCACTGGGAGAGACCACTGATAACATGGGGGGTGTACCTAACACCACGCACTGGGAGAGACCACTGATAACATGGGGGGTGTATCTAACATCCAGCACTGGGAGAGACCAGTGATAACATGGGGGGTGTACCTAACACCCAGCACTGGGAGAGACCACTGATAACATGGGGGGTGTACCTAACATCCAGCACTGGGAGAGACCAGTGATAACATGAGGGGTGTACCTAACACCCAGCACTGGGAGAGACCAGTGATAACATGAGGGGTGTACGTAACACCCAGCACTGGGAGAGACCACTGATAACATGAGGGGTGTACCTAACACCCAGCACTGGGAGAGACCACTGATAACAAGGGAGGGGGTGTACCTAACACCCAGCACTGGGAGAGACCACTGATAACATGGGGGGTGTACCTAACACCCAGCACTGGGAGAGACCACTGATAACATGGGGAGGTGTACCTAACACCCAGCACTGGGAGAGACCACTGATAACATGGGGGGTGTACCTAACATCCAGCACTGGGAGAGACCAGTGATAACAAGGGAGGGGGGTGTACCTAACACCCACCACTGGGAGAGACCACTGATAACAAGGGAGGGGGGTGTACCTAACACCCAGCACTGGGAGAGACCACTGATAACATGGGGGGTGTACCTAACACCCAGCACTGGGAGAGACCACTGATAACATGGGGGGTGTACCTAACACCCAGCACTGGGTGAGACCACTGATAACATGGGGGGTGTACCTAACACCCAGCACTGGGAGAGACCAGTGATAACATGGGGGGTGTACCTAACATCCAGCACTGGGAGAGACCAGTGATAACATGAGGGGTGTACCTAACACCCAGCACTGGGAGAGACCACTGATAACATGAGGGGTGTACCTAACAACCAGCACTGGGAGAGACCACTGATAACATGAGGGGGGGTGTACCTAACACCCACCACTGGGAGAGACCACTGATAACATGGGGGGGGGGGGTGTACCTAACACCCAGCACTGGGAGAGACCAGTGATAACAAGGGAGGGGGTGTACCTAACACCCAGCACTGGGAGAGACCAGTGATAACATGAGGGGTGTACCTAACAACCAGCACTGGGAGAGACCAGTGATAACATGGGGGGTGTACCTAACACCCAGCACTGGGAGAGACCACTGATAACATGGGGGGTGTACCTAACACCCAGCACTGGGAGAGACCACTGATAACATGAGGGGTGTACCTAACACCCAACACTGGGAGAGACCAGTGATAACAAGGGAGGGGGTGTACCTAACACCCAGCACTGGGAGAGACCAGTGATAACAAGGGAGGGGGTGTACCTAACACCCAGCACTGGGAGAGACCAGTGATAACATGAGGGGTGTACCTAACATCCAGCACTGGGAGAGACCAGTGATAACATGAGGGGTGTACCTAACACCCAGCACTGGGAGAGACCAGTGATAACATGGGGGGTGTACCTAACACCCAGCACTGGGAGAGACCACTGATAACATGGGGGGTGTACCTAACATCCAGCACTGGGAGAGACCAGTGATAACATGAGGGGTGTACCTAACACCCAGCACTGGGAGAGACCAGTGATAACATGAGGGGTGTACCTAACACCCAGCACTGGGAGAGACCACTGATAACATGGGGGGGTACCTAACACCCAGCACTGGGAGAGACCACTGATAACATGAGGGGTGTACCTAACACCCAGCACTGGGAGAGACCACTGATAACATGAGGGGTGTACCTAACACCCAGCACTGGGAGAGACCACTGATAACATGGGAGGGGGGTGTACCTAACACCCAGCACTGGGAGAGACCAGTGATAACAAGGGAGGGGGGTGTACCTAACACCCAGCACTGGGAGAGACCACTGATAACAAGGGAGGGGGGTGTACCTAACATCCAGCACTGGGAGAGACCACTGATAACAAGGGGGGTGTACCTAAAACCCAGCACTGGGAGAGACCACTGATAACAAGGGGGGTGTACCTAACACCCAGCACTGGGAGAGACCACTGATAACATGGGGGTGTACCAAACACCCAGCACTGGGAGAGACCACTGATAACAAGGGAGGGGGGTGTACCTAACACCCAGCACTGGGAGAGACCACTGATAACATGGGGGGTGTACCTAACACCCAGCACTGGGAGAGACCACTGATAACATGGGGGGTGTACCTAACACCCAGCACTGGGAGAGACCACTGATAACATGGGGGGGGGGTGTACCTAACACCCAGCACTGGGAGAGACCACTGATAACATGAGGGGTGTACCTAACACCCAGCACTGGGAGAGACCACTGATAACATGGGGGGGGGTGTACCTAACACCCAGCACTGGGAGAGACCACTGATAACATGGGGGGTGTACCTAACACCCAACACTGGGAGAGACCACTGATAACAAGGGAGGGGGTGTACCTAACACCCAGCACTGGGAGAGACCACTGATAACATGTGGGGGGTGTACCTAACACCCGGCACTGGGAGAGACCACTGATAACATGGGGGGTGTATCTAACACCCAGCACTGGGAGAGACCACTGATAACATGGGGGGTGTATCTAACACCCAGCACTGGGAGAGACCACTGATAACATGGGGGGTGTATCTAACACCCAGCACTGGGAGAGACCACTGATAACATGGGGGGGTGTACCTAACACCCAGCACTGGGAGAGACCACTGATAACATGGGGGGTGTAACTAACACCCAGCACTGGGAGAGACCACTGATAACATGGGGGGTGTACCTAACACCCGGCACTGGGAGAGACCACTGATAACATGGGGGGTGTATCTAACACCCAGCACTGGGAGAGACCACTGATAACATGGGGGGTGTACCTAACACCCAGCACTGGGAGAGACCACTGATAACATGGGGGGGGGTGTAACTAACACCCAGCACTGGGAGAGACCACTGATAACATGAGGGGTGTACCTAACATCCAGCACTGGGAGAGACCAGTGATAACATGAGGGGTGTACCTAACACCCAGCACTGGGAGAGACCACTGATAACATGAGGGGTGTACCTAACACCCAGCACTGGGAGAGACCACTGATAACATGAGGGGTGTACCTAACACCCAGCACTGGGAGAGACCACTGATAACATGGGGGGTGTACCTAACATCCAGCACTGGGAGAGACCAGTGATAACATGAGGGGTGTACCTAACACCCAGCACTGGGAGAGACCACTGATAACATGAGGGGTGTACCTAACACCCAGCACTGGGAGAGACCACTGATAACATGGGGGGGGGGTGTACCTAACACCCAGCACTGGGAGAGACCACTGATAACAAGGGAGGGGGGTGTACCTAACACCCAGCACTGGGAGAGACCAGTGATAACAAGGGAGGGGGGTGTACCTAACACCCAGCACTGGGAGAGACCACTGATAACATGGGGGGGGGGTGTACCTAACACCCAGCACTGGGAGAGACCACTGATAACATGGGGGGGTGTACCTAACACCCAGCACTGGGAGAGACCACTGATAACAAGGGGGGTGTACCTAACACCCAGCACTGGGAGAGACCACTGATAACATGGGGGGTGTACCTAACACCCAGCACTGGGAGAGACCACTGATAACATGGGGGGTGTACCTAACACCCAGCACTGGGAGAGACCACTGATAACATGGGGGGGGGTGTACCTAACACCCAGCACTGGGAGAGACCACTGATAACATGGGGGGGGGTGTACCTAACACCCAGCACTGGGAGAGACCACTGATAACATGGGGGGTGTACCTAACACCCAGCACTGGGAGAGACCACTGATAACAAGGGGGGTGTACCTAACACCCAGCACTGGGAGAGACCACTGATAACATGGGGGGTGTACCTAACACCCAGCACTGGGAGAGACCACTGATAACATGGGGGGTGTACCTAACACCCAGCACTGGGAGAGACCACTGATAACATGGGGGGGGGTGTACCTAACACCCAGCACTGGGAGAGACCACTGATAACATGGGGGGGGTGTACCTAACACCCAGCACTGGGAGAGACCACTGATAACATGGGGGGGTGTACCTAACACCCAGCACTGGGAGAGACCACTGATAACATGGGGGGGGGGGTGTACCTAACACCCAGCACTGGGAGAGACCACTGATAACATGGGGGGAGGTGTACCTAACACCCAGCACTGGGAGAGACCACTGATAACATGGGGGGTGTACCTAACACCCAACACTGGGAGAGACCACTGATAACAAGGGGGGTGTACCTAACACCCAGCACTGGGAGAGACCACTGATAATATGGGGGGGGTGTACCTAACACCCAGAACTGGGAGAGACCACTGATAACATGGGGGGTGTACCTAACATCCAGCACTGGGAGAGACCACTGATAACATGGGGGGTGTACCTAACACCCAACACTGGGAGAGACCACTGATAACATGGGGGGTGTACCTAACACCCAGCACTGGGAGAGACCACTGATAACATGGGGGGGTGTACCTAACACCCAGCACTGGGAGAGACCACTGATAACAAGGGGGGGTGTACCTAACACCCAGCACTGGGAGAGACCACTGATAACATGGGGGGTGTACCTAACACCCAGCACTGGGAGAGACCACTGATAACATGGGGGGGTGTACCTAACACCCAGCACTGGGAGAGACCACTGATAACATGGGGGGTGTACCTAACACCCAGCACTGGGAGAGACCACTGATAACATGGGGGGGGGTGTACCTAACACCCAGCACTGGGAGAGACCACTGATAACATGGGGGGTGTACCTAACACCCAGCACTGGGAGAGACCACTGATAACATGGGGGGTGTACCTAACACCCAGCACTGGGAGAGACCACTGATAACATGGGGGGTGTACCTAACACCCAGCACTGGGAGAGACCACTGATAACATGGGGGGTGTACCTAACACCCAGCACTGGGAGAGACCACTGATAACATGGGGGGGTGTACCTAACACCCAGCACTGGGAGAGACCACTGATAACATGGGGGGGGTGTACCTAACACCCAGCACTGGGAGAGACCACTGATAACATGGGGGGGTACCTAACACCCAGCACTGGGAGAGACCACTGATAACATGGGGGGGGTACCTAACACCCAGCACTGGGAGAGACCAGTGATAACATGGGGGGTGTACCTAACACCCGGCACTGGGAGAGACCACTGATAACATGGGGGGTGTATCTAACACCCAGCACTGGGAGAGACCACTGATAACATGGGGGGTGTATCTAACACCCAGCACTGGGAGAGACCACTGATAACATGGGGGGGTGTACCTAACACCCAGCACTGGGAGAGACCACTGATAACATGGGGGGTGTACCTAACACCCAGCACTGGGAGAGACCACTGATAACATGGGGGGGTGTAACTAACACCCAGCACTGGGAGAGACCACTGATAACATGGGGGGTGTACCTAACACCCGGCACTGGGAGAGACCACTGATAACAAGGGGGGGTGTACCTAACACCCAGCACTGGGAGAGACCACTGATAACATGGGGGGGGTGTACCTAACACCCAGCACTGGGAGAGACCACTGATAACATGGGGGGGGTGTAACTAACACCCAGCACTGGGAGAGACCACTGATAACATGAGGGGTGTACCTAACATCCAGCACTGGGAGAGACCAGTGATAACATGAGGGGTGTACCTAACACCCAGCACTGGGAGAGACCACTGATAACATGAGGGGTGTACCTAACACCCAGCACTGGGAGAGACCACTGATAACATGGGGGGTGTACCTAACACCCAGCACTGGGAGAGACCACTGATAACATGGGGGGTGTACCTAACACCCAGCACTGGGAGAGACCAGTGATAACATGAGGGGTGTACCTAACACCCAGCACTGGGAGAGACCACTGATAACATGGGGGTGTACCTAACACCCAGCACTGGGAGAGACCACTGATAACATGGGGGGGGGGTGTACCTAACACCCAGCACTGGGAGAGACCACTGATAACAAGGGGGGGGTGTACCTAACACCCAGCACTGGGAGAGACCACTGATAACAAGGGAGGGGGGTGTACCTAACACCCAGCACTGGGAGAGACCACTGATAACATGGGGGGGGGTGTACCTAACACCCAGCACTGGGAGAGACCACTGATAACATGGGGGGTGTACCTAACACCCAGCACTGGGAGAGACCACTGATAACAAGGGGGGTGTACCTAACACCCAGCACTGGGAGAGACCACTGATAACATGGGGGGTGTACCTAACACCCAGCACTGGGAGAGACCACTGATAACATGGGGGGTGTACCTAACACCCAGCACTGGGAGAGACCACTGATAACATGGGGGGGGTGTACCTAACACCCAGCACTGGGAGAGACCACTGATAACATGGGGGGGGGTGTACCTAACACCCAGCACTGGGAGAGACCACTGATAACATGGGGGGTGTACCTAACACCCAGCACTGGGAGAGACCACTGATAACAAGGGGGGTGTACCTAACACCCAGCACTGGGAGAGACCACTGATAACATGGGGGGTGTACCTAACACCCAGCACTGGGAGAGACCACTGATAACATGGGGGGTGTACCTAACACCCAGCACTGGGAGAGACCACTGATAACATGGGGGGGGGGGTGTACCTAACACCCAGCACTGGGAGAGACCACTGATAACATGGGGGGGGTGTACCTAACACCCAGCACTGGGAGAGACCACTGATAACATGGGGGGGTGTACCTAACACCCAGCACTGGGAGAGACCACTGATAACATGGGGGGGGGGTGTACCTAACACCCAGCACTGGGAGAGACCACTGATAACATGGGGGGAGGTGTACCTAACACCCAGCACTGGGAGAGACCACTGATAACATGGGGGGTGTACCTAACACCCAACACTGGGAGAGACCACTGATAACAAGGGGGGTGTACCTAACACCCAGCACTGGGAGAGACCACTGATAACATGGGGGGGTGTACCTAACACCCAGAACTGGGAGAGACCACTGATAACATGGGGGGTGTACCTAACATCCAGCACTGGGAGAGACCACTGATAACATGGGGGGTGTACCTAACACCCAACACTGGGAGAGACCACTGATAACATGGGGGGTGTACCTAACACCCAGCACTGGGAGAGACCACTGATAACATGGGGGGGGTGTACCTAACACCCAGCACTGGGAGAGACCACTGATAACATGGGGGGTGTACCTAACACCCAGCACTGGGAGAGACCACTGATAACATGGGGGGTGTACCTAACACCCAGCACTGGGAGAGACCACTGATAACATGGGGGGGGTGTACCTAACACCCAGCACTGGGAGAGACCACTGATAACATGGGGGGTGTACCTAACACCCAGCACTGGGAGAGACCACTGATAACATGGGGGGGGGTGTACCTAACACCCAGCACTGGGAGAGACCACTGATAACATGGGGGGTGTACCTAACACCCAGCACTGGGAGAGACCACTGATAACATGGGGGGGTGTACCTAACACCCAGCACTGGGAGAGACCACTGATAACATGGGGGGGGGGTGTACCTAACACCCAGCACTGGGAGAGACCACTGATAACATGGGGGGGGTACCTAACACCCAGCACTGGGAGAGACCACTGATAACATGGGGGGGTACCTAACACACAGCAATTTTCGAATTTTTGGAAATTAGAATTTTTGGATTTTCGGAATTTCGGAATTCAAAGATGTGAAAGTCCAAAAATGTTAAAATCTGAAAAGAAGAAAGAAAATCAGTTTAATTAATATCTAACTACTAAATTAACGAGTCCAAATTATCTGAAATCATGAATGGAACAAATTAATAATAAATAATTAATAATAAAAATTGTATTATTATTATTTTTATTATTAATTATTATTATTATTATTATTTATTATTATTATTATTATTATGAGATCGTTACGTTTGTTTAGATGCGGAATTCGTTATTCCGGATAGTTTTGTCTTCGTTCTCCTGACACACAAATCTGAGAGGGAATTCCAATATCTCTCATTTAATAGTTTATTATTTAGAATTAAAAAGATTTTCTTTCTTTTTTTCAGATTTTTGAATTTTCTAATTTTTGAATTTCTGAATTCCGAAAATTCGAAATCCGAAAATTGGAAATTCGGAATTAACGAATTTGTCAAAAGTAGAGGAATTTCTCATGATGGATCTTCTCTCCGGTATTTGGAGGTGTTTCCTTTGTTATTCTCTTCATACGGCTCTGACTTTCGGGGACAACTAAGAGGAGGATTTCCCTCACTTTTGGGGATTTCCTTCAACTTCCTGTTTCATCTCTTATACAGGAAATGAAGAGAAATTTCCTAAAAGGAGCCCAGAGAGGAAAATAATAACCTGCAGGGGTTGTAACTCTTCCCTCTAAATCTGAAACAAGAACTTCCTGTAGATTGTCGGGTTCTGAAGAACAATATTAGATGTCCCATGAATTGTATAAAGTGCCGTCACCCATAGCAACCAATCAGCTTGGATAGTTTCTCATGCCGTGCACTGACCGGACTGGTTGCCAAGGGTTACCACATATTACACCCTCTTATTTTATGTCTTCCTCTCGGCAGGCGTCTGGCGCGCTCCACCCTCCTCCTCATCCCGCTCTTCGGTGTTCATTACATCATCTTCGCTTTCTTCCCGGAGGATGTGAGCAGCGGAACGGTGGAGATCCGACTCTCCTTCGAGCTCGCCCTCGGCTCCTTCCAGGTGACGTCCCTCCTCCTTCTCATCTCAGGGTCCCGACCCAATTCACAGGGGTCACAGAGGTCAGAGAGGTCACAGGGGTCACAGGGGTCACAGAGGTCACAGGGGTCACAGGGGTCACAGAGGTCAGAGGGGTCACAGGGGTCACAGAGGTCACAGGGGTCACAGAGGTCACAGGGGTCACAGAGGTCACATGCCAGGAAAATTACAGTTATTTTCAGTCCAACAAGGTTTGAAAATGTCAGTCATATGGCTGAAAATAACAGATTTATCCTTGTGCTAAAAAGTAGTAAGTTGAGCCTATTGTGCGCAGTAACCCACAGCAACCACCAGTCACCGCACATTCCAGCAAAACCGCCACTTCTGAAAGCTGCAAATTACTAGAATCAGTCTATAGCAGTACTCTGCCTCCCTCTTGTGGTAGTACTGAGGAACTTCAATTGAGCTGTACAACTGCTGCACACCTAGAATACCCCACACCCCCTATACACCCCACACACCCTATACCCCCTATACACCCCACACCCCCTATACACCCCACACCCCATACACCCTATACACCGCATACACCCCACACACCCATACAAACACACCCGCTATACACCCCACACACCCTATACACCCCACACACCTTATACCCCCTATACCCCCTATACACCCCCTATACACCCCCCACACCCCATACACCCCACACACCCATACACCCCACACCTTACACCCCATACACCCTATACCCCACACCCACACCCCCTATACACCCCACACACCTCTATACACCCTTACACCCCCACACACCCTATACACCCCATACACACCCCACACACCCTATACACCCATACACAGCCCCTTATACACCCCCCCACACCCCCTGTACACACCCACACACACGCTATACACACCCCCTTACACCCCCCTATACACACCCCACACCTTACACCACACACCCCCCACCACCCCTTACATACACCCCACACCCCCTATACACCCCACACCCCCTATACACCCCTGTACACTTACCCCACACACCTTATAACCCCCATACACCCAATACACCCATTATACACCCCACACACCCCATACACCCCACCCCCTATACACCCCACACACTCTATACACCCCACACACCTATACACCCACACCACCACCCTATACACCCCTATACACCTTACACCCCACACCCCTATAACACCCCATACACCTTATACACCCCTATACACCCACACCCCCTGTACACCCCCACACCCCCTACACACCCCACACTCTATACACCTTACACCCCACACCACACCCCTATACACCCCCACACCCCCCCTATACACCCCACACCCACCCTATACACCCCCACACTCTATACCCACACCCCCACAACCCTACACACCCCCCACACCCTATACACCCCACACACCACCCCACACACTCTATACACACCCCTTACCCCACCCCACACCCAACACCTTATACACCCCATACACCCACACACACCCTATACACACCCTATCACCCCATACACCCCCCCCCTATACACCCCCACACACACCCCTATACACCCCCATACACCCCTATACACCCACACCCCTATACACCCACACCCTAATACCCCCTAACCCCACCCCCTATACACCCCACACCCCCTATACACCCCACACACCATACACCCCCCCCATAACCCCCCACCCCCCCCTGTACACCCCACACCCTATACACCCCTATACCCCACACCCCTATACCCACAACCCACACCCCATACACCCCACACCCCTTATACACACAACCCCCACACCCCACACCCCCTTATACACCCCACACACCTATACACCCCCACACACACCCTATACACCCACACACCCCTATACACCCCACCCCCTATACACACCCCACCCCACACACTACACCCTATACACCTTACATACACCCCACACCCCCCCACCCCACACACCCTATACACCCCCACCCACACCCCTATACACCCCACCCCACACACCCCACACACCCACACCCCTATACCCCCACCCCTATACACCCCACCACACACACCCTATACACCCACACCCTACACCCCAATACACCCCATACAACCCCCACACCCCCATACCCCCTATACACCCCACACACCCCTATATACACCCACACCCCAACCCATACCACCCCTATACATACACCCCACACCCCTACACCCCACATACACCCCCCCTGTACACCCACACACTCCCTATACACCCCCCCAACCCCCCATATACACCCCACACCCCCTATACACCCCACACACCCCTACACCCCACCAAAACAACCACAACAATACACCCCACACACACCCCTATACACCCACACCCCTATACACCCCACACACCTTACACACCCCATACACACCCACACAACCCTATACACCCCACACCCCTCACCCCCTATACACCCCATAACCCCACACACCCTTACACATAACCCCCATACACCCACACCCCCTAATATACACCCATACACACACACCCTATACACCCCTATAACCCCTGTAACCCATACACCCCACACCTATACCATACACCCCACACACCTATACCCATACACCCCACACACCCTATACACCCCACACACCTTATACACCCCTATACACCCTATACCCCCACCACCTTATACACCCCACACACCCTATACACCCCATACACCCACACACCCTATACACCCCTATTACACCCCTATACACACCCCCCTGTACACACCCTATACACCCCCCCACACCCATACACACCCTATACACCCCATACACCCATACACCTTATACCCCCTATACACCCCCCACCCCCATCCACACCCCCACCCCCCTATACACCCCACACACCCTATACACCCACACACCCCCTATACACCCCATACACCCCACACAATCTATACACCCCACACACCCCATACACCCTATACACCCCCCACACCCCATACACCCCACACACACTACAACCCCTACACCCCAACACACTCCCCATACACCCCCTATACACCCCACACCCCCTATACACCCCCCACACCCCCTATACACCTTCATGGTCTCTATATTCCTTGGTGTCTGTTTTTATATTTCAGACATTTCTGGATACCCCACACCCCCTATACACCCCACACACCTTATACACCCCAAGTTTTTCTTTCACATTTTGTTAGTCAGTTACAGCCGAGGTTACAGGGGGGAGGGGCCTCGTGTGACTCCTCCTCCTCCTATATATTGATCATTTGTACATTTATATTATCGGATTTTATTCTCATCTCATTACATGAATTTCTTCTATTTGTACAAACAAGCTGAATTCACAAAGCTCTCACACAAGGATAAGGATCTTTCGTTTCAGTCATGTGATCTTCTAATGATCTGTTGGCTGGAAATAAGGATCCTTATCCTGGAGTTACTTTAGTGAATTGGACCCGGAGTGGTATGATGGGGGAGGGGAGGGGGGAGGGGGGCACTGGGGGGGGGGGGGAGTTCCGTTCTAATATCCGTTATGTGTCTCTGTCCTCAGGGCTTCGTGGTGGCCGTCCTCTACTGCTTCCTGAATGGAGAGGTAGGTGGAGACCCCCAAATCCAGCGACATTTATTATACGCCCCATGATATGAATATTGAGGGTTTGGGGCTCATTCACACCAATGTGTCGTCTATGGCACCCCCCAATCTGTCTGCAACCCAGAGAGGGCCAATCAGATTTCTGATGGGGGTGGGGGAGGGGTTGGCTCGGTGCTTCATATTCCACTTAATGAATCGGAATCAGAGGAACGATTTCGTTGAATTGATTTCTCGCCATATTACTGATTATAGTGAATGGTGATTGGGTGAAATGTCTTGTTTTATTCTTATTGATGGGGGGAGGGGGGGATTCATTTTTCAATGCACTCCCGTGTGTGTCAGTGTTACACAGGGAGGGGGCGTTACCTTTTTGCGTTGGGGTACCATTCAAAATAAATCGCACCATAATCCAACATGGAGGTGGAAATGGGTCCTCAGAGCTCATTACACCCTAAAAATCCACCATCCCCCCCCCCCCCCATTGACTTCAGTGTATTTACCAAAAGGATGAAATTTTACCAAATTTTACCAAAATTTCCCAAATTTTAACAAAATTTCCCAAATTTTACCCAAATTTCCCAAATTTTACCCAAATTTCCCAAATTTTACCATAATTTGTGTGAAATGAAAATTCTCGGCTTTGCTCATCTTGATGAATAAAGATAGACTCTGTGTCTGTTGGTGCGTCTCGTATTCTGTGTCCCTCCTGACATCTTCTTCCTCCCATCCCCCCAGGTCCAGTTTGAGATCCAGCGGAAGTGGCGCAGATATCACCTCCGGAAATACTTCTGGTTGCGGCAGCACAAGCACTCGACGGTCAGTAACGGGGGAAGCGTCCTCACCCAGGTGGTGCAGGTCAGCCGCAGCAGCCAGAGGGAGTCCAGGAAATCCTCCGCCACTCCCATGACCAGCCTAATCTGATTGGAGGAGATCCGCCGCTATCTGGTGGCCCCCAGCAAGCGCTCCGCTCCCAACCAACCAAATCTACCGGAGCAGGTCAGATCACACATCAGCCCCATCTTCAGTCTCCTTTACTCACAAGATTTCCCCACCAACACCTGCAGATTCCCAACCTTCTCCACCGGAAATACGGGACAGCAGGAGGTGAACTGAATATTCAACATGAGGAGGAGGAGGATGAGAGGAGCCGTCCAACCAGAATCCGGGGGCCCCCTAATATAAAGTGATGTCAGCAGTGAAGGTACAAAGATGTTACATTGTGATCTGTAAGGACTGGAGGCCCGAAAACCGATGTGAGATCCTCCAAGCCAACTACCAATGTGAGATCCTCCAGACCAACCACAGATGTGAGATCCTCCAGACCAACCACAGATGTGAGATCCTCTAGGCCAACAACCAATGTGAGATCCTCCAGGCCAACTACCAATGTGAGATCCTCCAGGCCAACTACCAATGTGAGATCCTCCAGGCCAACTACCAATGTGAGATCCTCAAGGCCAACAACCAATGTGAGATCCTCAAGGCCAACAACCAATGTGAGATCCTCCAGACCAACCACAGATGTGAGATCCTCCAGACCAACAACAGATGTGAGATCCTCTAGGCCAACAACCAATGTGAGATCCTCCAGGCCAACAACCAATGTGAGATCCTCCAGGCCAACAACCAATGTGAGATCCTCCAGGCCAACAACCAATGTGAGATCCTCCAGGCCAACAACCAATGTGAGATCCTCCAGACCAACCACAGATGTGAGATCCTCCAGGCCAACAACCAATGTGAAATCCTCCAGGCCAACTACCAATGTGAGATCCTCCAGGCCAAAGACCAATGTGAGATCCTCCAGGCCAACAACCAATGTGAGATCCTTCAGGCCAACAACCAATGTGAGATCCTCCAGGCCAACAACCAATGTGAGATCCTCCAGGCCAACAACCAATGTGAGATCCTCCAGGCCAACTACCAATGTGAGATCCTCCAGACCAACAACCAATGTGAGATCTCCAGGCCAACTACCGATGTGAGATCCTCCAGGCCAACCACAGATGTGAGATCCTCCCAGGCCAACAACCGATGTGAGATCCTCCAGGCCAACAACCGATGTGAGATCCTCCAGGCCAACCACAGATGTGAGATCCTCCAGGCCAACAACCGATGTGAGATCCTCCAGGCCAACTACCAATGTGAGATCCTCCAGGCCAACTACCAATGTGAGATCCTCCAGGCCAACCACAGATGTGAGATCCTCCAGGCCAACTACCGATGTGAGATCCTCCAGGCCAATCACAGATGTGAGATCCTCCAGACCAACAACCGATGTGAGCTCCTCCAGGCCAACTCCCGATGTGAGATCCTCCCAGGCCAACTCCCGATGTGAGATCCTCCAGGCCAACTACCGATGTGAGATCCTCCAGGCCAACTACCGATGTGAGATCCTCCAGGCCAACTACCGATGTGAGATCCTCCCAGGCCAACTACCGATGTGAGATCCTCCCAGGCCAACTACCGATGTGAGATCCTCCCAGGCCAACTACCGATGTGAGATCCTCCAGGCCAACTACCGATGTGAGATCCTCCAAGCCAACCACAGATGTGAGGTCTTCCAGACAAACTACCGATGTGAGATTCCTCAGAATAACTACCGATGTGGGATCCTCCTGACCGACAACCAATGTAAGATCCCACAGACTGATCACCGATGTGAGATTCTCCAGATTAACAAGCAGTGAGAGATCCTACAAACTGATCACTGATGTGATATTCCAGGTCCCAACTACTTATGTGAGATCCTCCAGACCAGATCAAATGTAAGATCTTCCAGACCAACTACCAATGTGAGACCCTACAGACTACTGACCAGCGAAAGATCCTACAAACCACAATCAATGTGATATTCTAGGGATCAACCACAAATATGAGAGCCTACACACCACAACGAATACCCAGTGTGAGATCCTCCAGACCAACAACTGATGAGAGATTTTACAGACTGAGAAGAGATGTGAGGTCCTTCAGACTAAAGCCGGCCAGGTGTGTGGGGGGTACAATAAGACGAGAAGTTGTTGTTCCTCTGGGACGGTGGAGTGCGAAGGGTTAACTTTCTAATCTGCTTGTGAGAGTCGGCAAGTCTGAACTCGCCAGATCCAGGCGTAGCGCCAGTCACACCTCCAACCGGGAGATTCCCCTCACCGAGGCCCACAAATCTACAGAGCAGAGAGGAGTCCCGGGGCCGGAGGTCCCCACAGATGTCGTCTCTTCAATTCCCATCTGTACGTAGGTGGCAGTGATGAGTTGATATAATCTGCAGATCCAATTGTATCAATTCTTCCTGATTGGGTTTCTGTGGATTGTAATACACCTGACACCCCAACAGACTGAGCTCCACCCCCAGTGTCAGGATGATGGACAGCAGCTCAGTGACGGCGGGGAGGCTGGGGTGGGGTGGGGGGGTTGGGTTGGTGACATTCACCTTCTCCATTGTTTCCGGGCCTTTATATCTCCAGGGCGGATATTCTTCATATAGAATCAGGAAAATACCATATTATGGCCACTAGATGGAGCTGATAATCATAGGAAATAAATGCTGCGATCGTCGGCTCCCTCTAGTGGCCCCATTGTGGTATTTTCCTTCAGTTTCTATAAGAATTACAGCCGCCCCGCAGATATTAAAGCCTAATAACGGATGTGGATGAGGTCTGGACATGGAAGCAGGTGATTGGAGAACATCCAACTGTCTCCGCCCACAGCAACTCCTCAAATTACTAAGCTGTGAGACCCCTCCCCCCCAGATACCAGCCAATCCCCAGGCTCCCGCCTTGCTGCTCAGTGGTTCTGTGGTGGTTTCTGGAAGAGGAAGTGATGGGAATCCACCCAATCAGCACACAGACAGCCGGAGTTCCACCTTAACATAGAATGATTTTCTGTATATCTCATGAAATGTGTGGAGGCGGAGAACTTCTTTATTGTGTAGAACTTAATCTTCCTCTAGAGGGAGCCAATCAGACGCCTCGATATACGGACAATGATGGCGGATCTGGATGTAGAGATGTTTCTATATGTTGTACATGTGAATGTCGCCATCTTGTGGATGTTCAATAAACTGAATTGTGTTACAGTGACTGCGCTTTACTATTCCACCTCCCTGCAGGTCTCTCCGAGCCGCGCACTGTGCAGCCAATTGGTTTTATCTCAGCAGTGTGACCGGTCACTAGAGGGAGAACCACCAGAAATGTACAAAAACCTCAACCTGTTGTGTGACGCAGATCTATAGGCCCCTCCCTCTTCATGTGACGCAGATCTATAGGCCCCTCCCTCTTCATGTGACCCAGATCTGTAGGCCCCTCCCTCTTCATGTGACGCAGATGTATAGGCCCCTCCCTCTTCATGATGTATAGGCCCCTCCCTCTTCATGTGATCCAGATGTATAGGCCCCTCCCTCTTCATGTGATGCATATGTATAGGCCCCTCCCTCTTCATGTGACGCAGATGTATAGGCCCCTCCCTCTTCATGTGACACAGATGTATAGGCCCCTCCCTCTTCATGTGATGCAGATGTATAGGCCCCTCCCTCCTCATGTGATCCAGATGTATAGGCCCCTCCCTCCTCATGTGATCCAGTAGTATAGGCCCCTCCCGCCTCATGTGATCCAGATGTATAGGCCCCTCCCTATTCATGTGACGCAGATGTATAGGCCCCTCCCTCTTCATGTGATCCAGATGTATAGGCCCCTCCCTCCTCATGTGATCCAGATGTTTAGGCCCCTCCCTTTTCATGTGACGCAGATGTATAATCCCCTCCCTCTTCATGTGATCCAGATGTATAGGCCCCTCCCTCCTCATGTGTTACAGATGTATAGGCCCCTCCCTCCAAATGTGATCCAGATGTATAGGCCCCTCCCTCTTCATGTGACGCAGATGTATAGGCCCCTCCCTCTTCATGTGACGCAGATGTATAGGCCCCTCCCTCTTCATGTGATGCAGGTGTATAGGCCCCTCCCTCTTCATGTGATGCAGGTGTATAGGCCCCTCCCTCTTCATGTGATGCAGATGTATAGGCCCCTCCCTCTTCATGTGATGCAGGTGTATAGGCCCCTCCCTCTTCATGTGATCCAGATGTATAGGCCCCTCCCTCTTCATGTGATCCAGATGTATAGGCCCCTCCCTCCTCATGTGTTACAGATGTATAGGCCCCTCCCTCCAAATGTGATCCAGATGTATAGGCCCCTCCCTCCTCATGTGATCCAGATGTATAGGCCCCTCCCTCTTCATGTGATCCAGATGTATAGGCCCCTCCCTCTTCATGTGACGCAGATGTATAGGCCCCTCCCTCTTCACGTGACGCTGATGTATAGGCCCCTCCCTCTTCATGTGATGCAGGTGTATAGGCCCCTCCCTCTTTATGTGACGCAGGTGTATAGGCCCCTCCCTCCTCATGTGATCCAGGTGTATAGGCCCCTCCCTCTTCATGTGATCCAGATGTATAGGCCCCTCCCTCCTCATGTGATCCAGATGTATAGGCCCCTCCCTCTTCATGTGATCCAGATGTATAGGCCCCTCCCTCTTCATGTGATGCAGATGTATAGGCCCCTCCCTCTTCATGTGATGCAGGTGTATAGGCCCCTCCCTCTTCATGTGACACAGATGTATAGGCCCCTCCCTCTTCATGTGATGCAGGTGTATAGGCCCCTCCCTCTTCATGTGATCCAGGTGTATAGGCGCCTCCCTCTTCATGTGATGCCAATGTATAGGCCCCTCCCTCCTCATGTGATCCAGATGTATAGGCCCCTCCCTCTTCATGTGATCCAGATGTATAGGCCCCTCCCTCTTCATGTGATCCAGATGTATAGGCCCCTCCCTCTTCATGTGATCCAGATGTTTAGGTCCCTCCCTTTTCATGTGACCCAGATGTTTAGGTCCCTCCCTTTTCATGTGACGCAGATGTATACGCCCCTCCCTCTTCATGTGACGCAGATGTATACGCCCCTCCCTCTTCATGTGACGCAGATGTATAATCCCCTCCCTCTTCATGTGATGCAGATGTATAGGCCCCTCCCTCCTTATGTGATCCAGATGTAAAAGCCCCTCCCTCTTCATGTGATGCAGATGTATAGGCCCCTCCCTCTTCATGTGACCCAGGTGTATAGGCCCCTCCCTCTTCATGTGACGCAGATGTATAGGCCCCTCCCTCTTCATGTGATCCAGATGTTTAGGCCCCTCCCTTTTCATGTGATGTAGATGTATAATCCCCTCCCTCTTCATGTGATGCAGATGTATAGGCCCCTCCCTCTTCATGTGACGCAGGTGTATAGGCCCCTCCCTCTTCATGTGACGCAGATGTATAGGCCCCTCCCTCTTCATGTGATCCAGATGTTTAGGCCCCTCCCTTTTCATGTGATGTAGATGTATAATCCCCTCCCTCTTCATGTGATGCAGATGTATTGGCCCCTCCCTCTTCATGTTATCAGATGTATAGGCCCCTCCCTCTTCATGTGGTGCAGATGTATACGCCCCTCCCTCTTCATGTGATACAGATGTATAGGCCCCTCCCTCCTCATGTGATGCAGATGTATAGGCCCCTCCCTCTTCATGTGATCCAGATGTATATTCCCCTCCCTCTTCATGTGATGCAGATGTATAGGCCCCTCCCTCTTCATGTGATCCAGATGTTGAGGCCCCTCCCTCTTCATGTGATCCAGATGTATAGGCCCCACCCTCTTCATGTGATCCAGGTGTATAGGCCCCACCCTCTTCATGTGATCCAGATGTATAGGCCCCTCCCTCATGTGATCCAGATGTATAGGTCCCACCCTCTTCATGCCATCCAGATGTATAGGCCCCTCCCTCTTCATGTCATCCAGATGTATTTTCCCCTTCCTCTTCATGTGATCCCTGATCATGTGATTCATAGGCCCCTCCCTCTTTGTGTGATCCAGCCACATGGAGTACATGCAGCCCTAGGATGGGCGGGGTTCCCATTATGATTGGTAGGAAGAGTCACAATTAGACGAGAAGACATTTGGACTTCCTGTTTGGCTTTCCATCATCCAGAACATTCCATGGAAGATGATCCTCAGGTTTATATGATGTGCAACTATCTGGAGGGTGGGAGGCACGGCACAGCATTGGATGGAGGGTGGGAGGCACGGCACAGCAGTGGATGGAGGGTGGGAGGCACGGCACGGCATTGGATGGAGGGTGGGCGGTACGGCACAGAATTGGATGGAGGGTGGGCGGTACGGCACAGAATTGGATGGTGGGTGGGAGGCACAGCACAGAATTGGATGGTGAGTGGGAGGCACGGCACAGCATTGGATGGAGGGTGGGAGGCACGGCAGGGCATTGGATGGAGGGTGGGAGGCATTGCACGGCATTGGATGGAGGGTGGGAGGCACGGCACGGCATTGGATGGAGGGTGGGAGGCACGGCATTGGATGGAGGGTGGGAGGCACGGCACGGCATTGGATGGTGGGTGGGAGGCACGGCACGGCACGACATTGGATGGAGGGTGGGAGGCACGGCACGACATTGGATGGAGGGTGGGAGGCACGGCACGACATTGGATGGAGGGTGGGAGGCACGGCACGACATTGGATGGAGGGTGAGAGGCACGACATTGGATGGAGGGTGAGAGGCACGACATTGGATGGAGGGTGAGAGGCACGACATTGGATGGAGGGTGAGAGGCACGGCCCGGCATTGGATGGAGGGTGGGAGGCACGGCCCGGCATTGGATGGAGGGTGGGAGGCACAGCACTGGACGGAGGTTGGGAGGCACAGCACAGCATTAAATAATAATAAGAGGAATATTCATAGAGAGGTGAATGTGACTTTCACATTTGGACTTCCTGTTTGGCTTTCCGTCATCCAGAACATTCCATGGAAGATGATCCTCAGGTTTAGATGATGTGCAACTATCTGGAGGGTGGGAGGCACGGCACGGCATTGGATGGAGGGTGGGAGGCACGGCACGGCATTGGACGGAGGGTGGGAGGCACGGCACGGCATTGGACGGAGGGTGGGAGGCACGGCATTGGACGGAGGGTGGGAGGCACGGCACGGCATTGGACGGAGGGTGGGAGGCACGGCACGGCATTGGACGGAGGGTGGGAGGCACGGCATTGGATGGAGGGTGGGAGGCACGGCACTGGATGGAGGTTGGGAGGCACAGCACAGCATTAAATAATAAGAGGAATATTCATAGAGAGGTGAATGTGACTTTCACCGAATGTCAACTAGTGGAGAACCAATCACTACCATTGTTTGCATGGATCTGCAGAATTCACATGCAGGGAATGTTTGCTGAATGTCAGATTCCCTCTATTGTAAACCTATCCCTGAGGGATTCATTCATAAAACATGAATTCCGGTATCGTCAGCTCCATCTAGTGGTCACATGTGGGTTTTGTTTCCTGAAATATCTCAGTGAAAGAACTATACCACATTTTGGCCACTGGGTGGAGCCAATGATACAAGAATTAGTCTCTTATTAGTCTCCCAGTCTGAGCATTTCTCATATAGATGTGGCACCGACATACAAGGTGGCGCTGTACATAGAGTGTCATCGGTGACTACAGCCAGAGCTGTGGAAGAATCCAAATGATGTATTTATTTACATCGCCCCGACTTCTGCTCCCGCTATACACAATATATATATATATATATATATATATATATATATAATGTGTGTATAACATAATCAGGGGGTGTCACCAGGACCCCGGCGCTGCACCATATCTCAGTGATGTGATTGGAGGAGCGGCGTCTGCACTGAAGGTCACACTGCACATCCCAGCAGCTCTCCAATTAACGAATGTTCTGAAAGAGGGATCACTACCAGATGGATCTGCATTGTGTGCGATGGCTGGAATGTTCCCCTCCCCCCATACTTCCCACAGACTCCTCCTCTTCTCTGACCGGCTACGAGTTTTATATGGTTTTGTCTGTACAACTTTATGAAAAAAATCACAGCAATTCAGAACATCGACACCCCTGATCCCAGGTCACTGACCGACACCCCACAACACCCCTGATCCCAGGTCACTGACCGACACCCCACAACACCCCTGATCCCAGGTCACTGACCGACACCCCACAACACCCCTGATCCCAGGTCACTGACCGACACCCCACAACACCCCTGATCCCAGGTCACTGACCGACACCCCACAACACCCCTGATCCCAGGTCACTGACCGACACCCCAAATCCCAGGACACCAACACCCCACAACACCGACACCCCTGATCCCAGGTCACTGACCGACACCCCACCACACCCCAAATCCCAGGACACCCCACAACACCGACACCCCTGATCCCAGGTCACTGACCGACACCCCAAATCCCAGGACACCGACACCCCACAACACCGATTCCCCTGATCCCAGGTCACTGACCGACACCCCAAATCCCAGGACACCGACACCCCAAATCCCAGGACACCAACACCCCACAACACCGACACCCCACCACACCCCAAATCCCAGGCTACCGACACCCCACAACACCGACACCCCTGATCCCAGGTCACTGACCGACACCCCAAATCCCAGGACACCCCACAACACCGACACCCCTGATCCCAGGTCACTGACCGACACCCCAAATCCCAGGACACCAACACCGACACCCCTGATCCCAGGTCACTGACCGACACCCCACAACACCCCAAATCCCAGGACACCGACACCCCACAACACCGACACCCCTGATCCCAGGTCACTGACCGACACCCCACCACACCCCAAATCCCAGGATACCGACACCCCACAACACCCCTGATCCCAGGTCACTGACCGACACCCCACCACACCCCAAATCCCAGGACACCGACACCCCACAACACCGACACCCCTGATCCCAGGTCACTGACCGACACCCCAAATCCCAGGACACCAACACCCCACAACACCGACACCCCACCACACCCCAAATCCCAGGATACCAACACCCCACAACACCGACACCCCTGATCCCAGGTCACTGACCGACACCCCAAATCCCAGGACACCAACACCCCAAATCCCAGGACACCAACACCCCACAACACTGACACCCCACCACACCCCAAATCCCAGGACACCGACACCCCACAACACTGACACCCCTGATCCCAGGTCACTGACCAACACCCCACCAAGACCCCAAATCCCAGGACACCGACACCCCAGATCCCAAGACACTGACCCCCCCCCCACAACACCACAAATCCCAGGACACCCCAAATCCCAAGATACTGACACCCCTGATCCCAGGTCACTGACCGACACCCCACCAGGACCCCAAATCCCAGGACACCCCACAACACCGACACCCCTGAGCCCAGGTCACTGACACCCCACAACACCCCAAATCCCAGGATACCGACACCCCTGATCCCAGGTCACTGACACCCCACAACACCCCTGATCCCAGGTCACTGACCGACACCCCAAATCCCAGGACACCAACACCCCAAATCCCAGGACACCAACACCCCACAACACTGACACCCCACCACACCCCAAATCCCAGGATACCGACACCCCACAACACCGACACCCCTGATTCCAGGTCACTGACCGACACCCCACCAAGATCCCAAATCCCAGGATACCGACCGACATCCCAAATCCCAGGACACCAACACCCCACAACAATCCAAATCCCAGGACACCGACATCCCTGATCCCAGATCACCGACTGACACCCCAAATCCATGGACACTGATACCCTCATCAACTCCGATCCCAGGACGCCCCCCGTGATCCCAGGTCACCGACACACTTGCAGTGAGGGGTCTGATGGGTCCAGTTCTGTGCTCAGTGCTGGGACGATCGAACGTTTGTAGTGATGGAGTCACAGCAGATTTTACTGAATTTAGTGAGATTTATTTCAATTTAACTGAACTGAGAGGAATTCAATGGTTTCATTAGTCATCCTCTGAAAATGCTCTTTGCCTGGCTGTCGGTGGCCTCCATACTTAATGGGTCGCGGTAATCAGCCCTCAGATTAGAAAGTGAAAAGTGCATATTTGTTCAGGGACAATACTGAATCCAAAGGATCATCATGACAGCCAGGCAGCCAGCATTTTCAGAAGGAGGTCAGTGATAACAATCCAAACATAGCGACTTTGTCCTTCAATTTCTCAAAGGGTTTCCAGCTGGGGATCCACCAATCGGAAATCTGTGCGGTCCCAGAAAAGTGCAGTCAGAGCCAGGCACGGCGCATTCCTCGGAGTGTTAGAATGGGACAACATTGGGGATAATTAGGGAATGACTTCCAGTCAGTCCAGAGATGTGCGTCCTTTGCTGGGCGCAGAGCCTCGTGGGCGGAGCAGAGTGGATTGGGAGGAGTAGTGTGGGCGGAGCAGAACGGGCATCCACTAAGGGGACATAAATCACGTTTCAGTCTTTATTGTGCGTCGTGTTCATTCCGTCCGCTCCTCAGTGCATAGGAGGAGTGTCCTGTCCCTCCCCCCAGAGGTTGTAGGGGCCCCAGAAGTGGTCATCCTTTATCTGGAGAGCCCTGCTGGGCCCCAGAGGAGAAGTCGCTTATTATAATTATCGGTTCTGCTGGGGCTGGGCCCCAGAGGAGGAGGAGCCACTTATAATCATCAGTTCTGCTGGGGCAGGGCCCCAGAGGAGGAGCCACCTATTTGCAGAGCTCCACTGGGCCAGAGGAGGAGGAGTCACTCATTATAATCATCAGTTCTGCTGGGGCTGGGCCCCAGAGGAGGAGGAGGAGGAGTCACCTATCTGCAGAGCTCCACTGGGCCAGAGGAGGAGTCACTTAATACAATCATCAGTTCTGCTGGGGCTGGGCCTCAGAGGAGTCACCTCTTATCTGCAGAGCTTTGCTGGACACAAGAGGAGGAGGCGCCTTGATCCCGGAGAGCTTGTTGGGCCCCAGAGGAGGAGGCGCCTCTATCCCGGAGAGCTTGTTGGGCCCCAGAGGAGGAGGCGCCTCCATCCCGGAGAGCTTGTTGGACCCCAGAGGAGGAGGCGCCTCTATCCCGGAGAGCTTGTTGGGCCCCAGAGGAGGAGGCGCCTCTATCCCGGAGAGCTTGTTGGGCCCCAGAGGAGGAGGCGCCTCTATCCCGGAGAGCTTGTTGGGCCCCAGAGGAGGAGGCGCCTCTATCCCGGAGAGCTTGTTGGGCCCCAGAGGAGGAGGCGCCTCTATCCCGGAGAGCTTGTTGGGGCCCAGAGGAGGAGGCGCCTTGATCCCGGAGAGCTTGTTGGGCCCCAGAAGAGGAGGCGCCTCTATCCTGGAGAGCTTGTTGGGCCCCAGAGGAGGAGGCGCCTCTATCCCGGAGAGCTTGTTGGGCCCCAGAGGAGGAGGCGCCTCTATCCCGGAGAGCTTGTTGGGCCCCAGAGGAGGAGGCGCCTCTATCCCGGAGAGCTTGTTGGGCCCCAGAGGAGGAGGCGCCTCTATCCCGGAGAGCTTGTTGGGCCCCAGAGGAGGAGGCGCCTCTATCCCGGAGAGCTTGTTGGGCCCCAGAGGAGGAGGCGTCCTGGACAGAAGTCATGCTGTCAAGCGATTCAAGTAAAGTCCACTGATGGCGTTGAGGAAGAAGAGGAAGACGGCCAGGAACTGGGCCCAGAAGGTCAGTGTGAAGGTTCCGTAGATGGCGACGTCCCTCAGCAGGAAGACGTAGGTCATGGTCCCCACGGAGGACAGGAGGAACGTGGCCAGCAGCATGGCACAGCCTACAGCCCACCTCTTGCGGCAATGGCCATCATCACACAGCTGGGACACCATCATCAGCTCCAGCCCGAAGATGGCCAGGACCACCGCCAGGCACACGGAGGTGCGCACCACCACCAACACGTTGCTCAGGGTGACCGCCTCCTGGGAGCACGGGGGGTCCAGGTTGGCTCTGCAGGTGTCCCACACCCCGAAGTGGTGCCGCCCCGGGGCCGAGAGCCAATTCCCATCGCAGATGGAGATGGAGGAGAGGACGATGGCCGTTCCCGCGCTCAGCGTGATCAGAACTCGCAGAAACGTCTCGAAGAACTTCTGGGATCTGAGCCGAGGACTCATCTTCTTCTGCAGCTGTAAAGAGAGAGGTGGAGAGTTTAGAGAGACCTTCCCCGAGACCAACGATCCCCGAGACCAACAATCCCCGAGACCAACGATCCCCGAGACCAACGATCCCAGAGACCAACGATCCCAGAGACCAACGATCTCCGAGACCAAACGATCCCCGAGACCAACGATCTCCGAGACAAACGATCTCCGAGACAAACGATCCCCGAGACCAACGATCTCCGAGACCAACGATCCCCGAGACCAACGATCCCCGAGACCAACGATCCCCGAGACCAACGATCCCCGAGGCAAACGATCCCCGAGATAATCAACCAATTCCCACCAGATAAAATGCTTCATAAAATGTCCGTTATGTACAGCAGCTGTCCGGAAAATATACCACCGCGGGTCGGCTTCAGATCTGCACATGTGCAGGTTGGCCAGGGGGGGGGGGGGGGGCACAGTGACGTCATGGCGCTTCCATGGCGCCTTTTATGAATTGGAAAGGGAGACTGGAGGGGGAGCCGAGAGCGGCACTAAGATGTCACGGGATGAAGATCAAACCAGGACCCCCAAATCTGAGCCGACCTGAGAGGAGGTCAGTGACAGACAGTCTGGGGGAGGGGCACCGATATAAAAGGTTCCCTCATATCAGTAAGACCCCCCCTTAGTTATTCCCTCTGTAGAAGGTGGTCTGTGGTCACCAGCCCCACCCCCCCCCACCCCCACAGAGTTCCCGGCGTTCCCCCTTAAATCAGTGTCTTCGGAGTTCCCCTATACATCGGCAGGATTCCCCCATTACAGTGCGAGGGGGTACTCTGTGGACCCTGATGGGAGGGGGAGGGGGCTCTGGTGACCACAGATCTTCTTACATCAGAGTCTGCAGAATCCCACCTTACATCACGATCCACAGTGTTCCCCTTTA
Organism: Lithobates sylvaticus; assembly: GCA_028564925.1. NCBI lineage: Eukaryota > Metazoa > Chordata > Amphibia > Anura > Ranidae > Lithobates > Lithobates sylvaticus. The sequence continues at coordinate 2,089,361 of CM053031.1, read as the reverse complement.
CATCAGAGTGGCATTGTAACGTACAGCACAGTGTACACAGCGCAGGGGGTCCCGTACAGCACAGTGTGCACAGCGCAGGGGTCAGGAGGGGGTCCCGTACAGCACAGGACTGCACCATTGGGAGGGGAGAATGTTTTTGGCTTTGGATGATTTTCCAGTAAATGATTTCTCTGTTATGGGAATTGGGGTGATAATTGGCGGAGGTGACCCTTGTCACGTCTCCCCCTCCCCCGCCCTCCACCATATCTGTGACTTTTACCCGCACTGACACTATTGGGTTGTAAACGTCTCCAAGGCCGGCACTGATTGGCCCTATAAAGGCAGGAACAGTCCGTCCCCGGCCTGCTGTAAACTGACAATCATTAATCGGCTGAAGGTCACCCCCGCTGTACGGACGGCTCGTAGAATCCCAGATTCACTGATTTTATTGGTTTTGGATGGAGTGTGATGTCAGAGCCCCTCCCACCCTCTATGTCCAGAGACAGGAAGTGAGGACAACTCCAAACATTGGGTTGTCACCAGAGCAGGAATAGAGGGGAAATCTTCCAATGGGGACACTAAGAGGGGACTTCCCTCACTTCCTGTTGTGTCTTTGGGACAGGAAGTGATAAATCTCCTCAATGGGGAGACAATCAACAAGAAAAACTATCAAAATATCCTCTACTCCATCCAACGCTAGAAATAGAAATGTTCTCCGCGCTACAGTGACCCCCGTCACCCCGGGGCCCCTCCCTTCCCTACAGTGACCCCCGTCACCCCGGGGCCCCTCCCTTCCCTACAGTGAGCCCTGTCACCCGGGGGGCCCCTCCCTTCCCTACAGTGACCCCTGTCACCCCTCCCTTCCCTACAGTGACCCCCGTCACCCCAGGGGCCCCTACCTTCCCTACAGAGACCCCCGTCACCCCAGGGGCCCCTACCTTCCCTACAGAGACCCCCGTCACCCCTCCCTTCCCTACAGTGACCCCCGTCACCCCGGGGGCCCCTCCCATACCCTACAGTGACCCCCGTCACCACGGGCCCCCTCGCTTCCCTACAGTGACCCCTGTCACCCCGGGGGCCCTTGCTTCCCTAAAGTGACCCCTGTCACCCCGGGGGCCCTCGCTTCCCTAAAGTGACCCCTGTCACCCCGGGGCCCCTCGTTTCCCTACAGTGATCCCTGTCACCCCTTCCCTTCAGTGACCCTTGTCACCCCGGGGCCCCTTCCCTTAAGGGGCAAATAAACTGTATAAAGTTCAAATCTGAACAGATGGCTGCCATTGCACTCTCCCGGCGGGGAGGGGAATAACAGAATTTGACAGGCTGGTTGTACAAACAGCCTGTCAAATTCTGTTATTCCCCTCCCCGCCGCCAGAGTGCAATGGCGGCCATCTGTTCAGATTTGAACTTTATTGTACAAACAGTTGTTTGACAGGCTGGTTGTACAAACAGTTGATTGATCGATCGGCCTGCTTTAGAGAAGGAATTCTCATTTCACAGCCAGTTTGGGGTGAAGCAGAAAAACAAAAGCTAAATTAATTTTAAAGAGGGGCTAAATCTAAATGATACGCACCCCTAATTCCTCATCCTGACACCCTCCATCACCGTACGAGGGCCCCCCCCCCCCCCCCCCCCCCACCCTCACCCTGGAGGGCCAGCACTGAGGCCCCCCCACCCTGAGGCCCCCCCCACCCTCACCCTGGAGGACCAGCACTGGTGCCCCCCCACCCTCACCCTGGAGGACCAGCACTGGTGCCCCCCCCACCCTCACCCTGCCCCCCCCCACCCTCACCCTGGAGGACCAGCACTGGGGCCCCGGAGCAGTCACTGTCTGTCACTTGTTTTTCTAAAACTTGGCTGCAGTTTCTGCAATCAGCCCCTAGAGGCGCCCCGGCTTATCGATCGTCACTTTGTTTTTGTCAAAACAACTTGCGTAATAAAGAGAAAAACAACCATTGGGAAAAGTCCCGGAGAGACAGAGGGACAGAGTAAAAACATGACAACTGAGACACAAAGTAACAAAAAAGGACAGAGAGAGAAGCAAAGTGAAAGTGGACAGACAGAGGGACAGAGAGGAACCTGACGATGCAAAGGGGGGGGGGGGGGGATTTGCTAAAACTGGAGCTCTCAGAATCTGGTGCAGCTCTGCATGGGAGCCAATCAGCTTCTACCTTCAGCTACTTCAGTTAAGCATTGACCAAAAAAAGAAGAAAAACCTGGAAGCTAATAAATAAAAATACCAAAAAAGTAGTAACAGAAAGGAGGTTGATGGACAAAATTAAAACACAACAACAGAGTAACAAAAAAGGACAGAGGAGCAAAGTGAAAGTGGACTGAGACAAAGTAACGGGGGGGGGGGGGGGGGGGATTGGGATGACTGAGATTCCAAAAGCGTAAACATTTGGAAAAATCAAGCGTTTATAAAAACGTGCTAAAAATCTGCGCCATGCAAGAACAAAAAAAAAACAAATATAAAAACACACATGCTTAGAAATCGCTCGGTATGACTGCAGCCTTACAGATCGATACATAGACAATGTGATAACATAATGACAGAGATACAAAGAAACAGAAAGACAAACTGAAGGACAGATGGGATGAAGGGACGGAGGGGGACAGCGGGTCCATGGATGGGGGGGGCGGGGGGGCGGCGGGTCCATGGAGGGGACGGAGGGGGACAGCGGGTCCATGGAGGGGGACGGAGGGGGACGGCGGGTCCATGGAGGGGGACGGAGGGGGACGGCGGGTCCATGGAGGGGGACGGAGGGGGACGGCGGGTCCATGGAGGGGGACGGAGGGGGACGGCGGGTCCATGGAGGGGGACAGCGGGTCCATGGAGGGGACGGAGGGGGACAGCGGGTCCATGGAGGGGGACGGCGGGTCCATGGAGGGGGACGGCGGGTCCATGGAGGGGGACGGAGGGGGACGGCGGGTCCATGGAGGGGGACGGAGGGGGACGGCGGGTCCATGGAGGGGGACGGAGGGGGACGGCGGGTCCATGGAGGGGGACGGCGGGTCCATGGAGGGGGACAGCGGGTCCATGGAGGGGGACAGCGGGTCCATGGAGGGGGACAGCGGGTCCATGGAGGGGGACGGAGGGGGACGGCGGGTCCATGGAGGGGGACGGAGGGGGACAGCGGGTCCATGGAGGGGACGGCGGGTCCATGGAGGGGGACAGCGGGTCCATGGAGGGGGACGGAGGGGGACGGCGGGTCCATGGAGGGGACGGCGGGTCCATGGAGGGGGACAGCGGGTCCATGGAGGGGACGGAGGGGGACGGCGGGTCCATGGAGGGGGACGGAGGGGGACAGCGGGTCCATGGAGGGGACGGCGGGTCCATGGAGGGGGACGGAGGGGGACAGCGGGTCCATGGAGGGGACGGCGGGTCCATGGAGGGGGACGGAGGGGGACAGCGGGTCCATGGAGGGGACGGCGGGTCCATGGAGGGGACGGAGGGGGACAGCGGGTCCATGGAGGGGGACGGCGGGTCCATGGAGGGGGACGGAGGGGGACAATCTAATAAAAAAGGTAAATTGGTTGTTCTCTTTTAGGGTCATTTTTCCCCAAAGCTGGATGAATGTTGGGGAAGGTTCACTGCAAAGAACAACCAATCACATGCAACAAAACAATAAATAATTGTTTAAAAAATCATAAACAAAGAATAAAAAAGTAAATAAATAAACAGGGTGTTTGCTGGGACATGATTGGATGATGGAAGTCAGCAGAGCTTATTTACTAACCTGGGAAGAAAAATCCCTTCTAAAGTGAAAACAAGGAAGACAGACATAGGGACAAAGATACAAAGTAACGGGGAGGAGGGGGGGGGGGGGACAGACAATGATACAAAGTAACGGGGGGGGGGGGGACAGACAATGATACAAAGTAACGGGGGGGGGGGACAGACAATGATACAAAGTAACGGGGGGGGGGACAGACAATGATACAAAGTAACAGAGAGAATAAAACCAGGACTACAATGTAAGCAGACACCCCTCTCTGGAGTCTCACTTCTCTTGCTGAGTTCAGCAAAAAGTTTTGTAAACTTTGTAGAAAGTTTTCTGGACAGATGACCCCCCCATCCCATGGCCCCTCCATCCCCTCCCCCACTCACCTGCACCACTATGGCGGTCATCCTGCAGCAGTGGCCCCCGGGGTGTCAGCACTGGGCAGGTGACAATCACATTCTGGGCTGGAGCTGTATTGTAGCTGAATCAGCAGTTCTGCCCAGGAAGAGATGGGAGGGGGAGGAGGAGGGGGAGGGGAGTCTAATAATAATGATATGATTGCAGCTGATGATGTGAGTGGAGGGAAGGTCGGGGGTCACACTGGGTGGCATTGGGGTGTAGGAGGAAGTATATAGATAGATAATTACAGGGGGTGGAGCTCCAGTATTTCTGCTTCTTTTTATCCAGAATTCCACAGATCAATAATATCAATAACTCCGACCTTCACCGATCCCAACCAATCATCTTCTATCTCCTCCATCAGAACTATGACAGAGATCAGATTGTACCCCTTCCATCACCAGATCCCCCCCCCCCATACAATCCCCCCATACACATACAATTGGCTCCCATGCAAAGCTGCACCAGATTCTGTGCACTCCAGTTCTAGTAAATCTCCCCATGGAGTTCCAATGGTTGGACCCCTGATTGTATGTGTATGGGAGGATTGTATGTGTAGGGGAGATTGATCTGGTGATGGAAGAATTATAATCGAATTCTACAGCCGGGTTCCCAGGTTTTCCTAGTTTCCAGGGACGAGCCCAGACTTGGCGATTGCTCCATTTAGGAAGTTCCAGGTAAGTGAAACAGACAGACTGTAATAACATCCCCAAACGGGGTATACATTATATACAATATCTGACAAAAGTCAGGACACCCCTAAGTGAGAATCTCCAAATTGGGGCCCAAAGTGTCAATATTTTGTGTGGCCGCCATTATTTTCCAGCACTGCCTTAACCCTCTTGGGCATGGAGGTCACCAGAGCTTCACAGGTTGTCACTGGAGTCCTCTTCCCCTCCCCCATGATGACATCACAGAGCTGGTGGATGTTGGAGACCTTGCGCTCCTCCCCCTTCCGTTTGAGGATGTCCCACAGATGATCAATAGGATTTAGGTCTGGAGACATGCTTGGCCAGTCCATCACCTTTACCCTCAGCTTCTTTAGCAAGGCAGTGGTGGTGTTGGAGGTGTGTTTGGGGTGGTTATCATGTTGGAATACTGCCCTGCGGCCCAGTCTCTGAAGGGAGGGGATCATGCTCTGCTTCAGTATGTCACAGTACATGTTGGCATTCATGGTTCCCTCAATGATCTGTAGCCCCCCAGTGCCGTCAGCACTCATGCAGCCCCAGACCATGACACTCCCCACCACCATGACACTCCCCCCATCATGACACTCCCACCAACATGACACTCCCACCACCATGACACTCCCCCCACCATGACACTCCCCCCACCATGACACTCCCCCCACCATGACACTCCCACCACCATGACACTCCCACCACCATGACACTCCCCCCACCATGCTTGGCTGTAGACAAGACACACTTGTCTTTGTCCTCCTCACCTGGTTGCCCCCACACACGCCTGACACCATCTGACACCAAATAAGTTTATCTTGGTCTCATCAGACCACAGGACGTGGTTCCAGTAATCCGTGTCCTTAGTCTGCTTGTCTTCAGCAAACTGTTTGCGGTCTTTCTTGTGGATCATCTTTAGAAGAGGCTTCCTTCTGGGACGACAGCCATGCAGACCAATTTGATGCAGTGTGCGGCGTATGGTCTGAGCACTGACAGGCTGACCCCCCCCCCCCTACAACCTCTGCAGCAATGCTGGCAGCACTCATACGTCTATTTCCCAAAGACAACCTCTGGATATGACGCTGGGCACGTGACCTCAACTTCTTTGGTGGACCATGGCGAGGCCTGTTCTGAGGGGAACCTGTCCTGTTATACCGCTGGATGGTCTTGGCCACCGTGCTGCAGATCAGTTTCAGGGTCTTGGCAATCTTCTTATAGCCTCGGCCATCTTTATGTAGAGCAACAATTCTTATCTTCAGATCCTCAGAGAGTTCTTTGCCATGAGGTGCCATGTTGTACTTCCAGTGACCAGTATGAGAGAGTGAGAGCGATAACACCAAATTTAACACACCTGCTCCCCATTCACACCTGAGACCTTGTAACACTAACGAGTCACATGACACCGGGGAGGGAAAATGGCTAATTGGGCCCAATTTGGAGATTTTCACTAAGGGGTGTACTGACTTTTGTTGCCAGCGGTTTAGACATTAATGGCTGTGTGTTATACAAGCTGTACACTCACTACTTTACATTGTAGACAAGTGTCATTTCTTCAGTGTTGTCACATGAAAAGAGAGAAGAAAAGATTTACAAAAATGTGAGGTGTACTTATTTTTGTCAGATACTGTAGATCACCTGGGAAAAAGAAAGGGTACATCTCCTGGGGAGCAAAGAAGAAGGGGGTACACCTCTTGGGGAAGGAAGAAGGGGATATAGCTACTATAGCAGAAAGAAGGGGGTACATCTCCTGGAGCAGAAATAAGGGGGTTCGTCTCCTGGGGAGGGAAGGAGGGGGTACATTTCCTGGGGAGGGGAGGAGGGGCTACATCTCCTGGGGCAAAAAGAAGGGGGTACATCTCTTGGGGCAGAAAGAAGGAGGTACATCTCCTGGGGTGGAAATAAGTGGGTATACCTCCTGGGGAAGAAGAGGGTACATTTCCTGGAGCAGAAAGAGCACTTCTAGAGGAAGGAAGAAAGGGGAACATATCTCAGGGAAAGAAGGGGGTACATATGCAGCAGAAAGAAGGGGGTCATCTCCTGGGGAGGGAAGAATGGGGTACATCTCCTGGAGAATGAAGAGAGGGGAACATCTCCTGGGGAGGGAAGAGGAGGATATAGCTACTATAGCAGAAAGAAGGGGGCACATCTCCTGGGGAGGGGGTACATCTACAAGGATGGGAAGAAGGGGGTACATCTCTTGGGGCAGAAAGAAGGGGGGGTACATCTCATGAGAAGGGAAGAAGGGGGTACATCTCCTGGGGCAAAAAGAAGGGGGTGCATCTCCTGGGGCAAAAAGAAGGGGGTACATGTACTGGGGAATGAAGGAGGGGGTACAGCTGTACAATCAAGTCTGGGGCCAGCATAGACCAAACTCTAGGCAAAACATTGTAAACTCCTTGGGGGCGGGGATTGGTGTGAATGCACAGTATGCTAAGTGCTGTGTAAATTGTCAGCAATATATAAATTTCTTGTAATAAACACCAAAATAAATAAAATTGGATTACTGCTGTGCCTATAAAACCCCTGAAGTACATCACAGGACACAGCATCTTAGTTATAGACTGCGGGTTATGCCGCTACCTTCAGTTGATTGGACATCGGCAAACAAATCTGCTATTTCCTCAGTTGTATATCACAGGACACAATCCTCGTCTTAGATCACCCAACATCCAAAAGAAATAGAACTGAAGAATGGGCAACACAGCAAAGCCAACAGGCCCACATTACAAATGGGCAAACAAAGGATCGGAGATCTGGGAGCAGCCTGGAGCACCATTCACCTGATACTCCTGAACACCCACCTGGTGAAACTTACCCAACGTGTGAACAGAAGACCGGGTGTCTTGTAGGTGGGGTGCAGCATGGTGCGGTGGCAATAACACACACAGTCCCAGTGCAATGAAAGAACATGTATTGAAATAATGCAAAGACAGATCACAAATAACCCGATGGGAAGACAGCCCAACGGGGAACACTAATGGCGTGTACACACGACCAAACATTTCGACGGACTGAATTCCGTCTGACTTTAACAGACTCCTGTCGAATCGGACTCTACACACAATCACACCAAAGTCCGACGGATTCGACCGTGATGACGTACGACCGGATTAGAATAAGGAAGTTCATAGCCAGTAGCCAATAGCTGCCCTAGCATCGGTTTTCGTCCGTTGGACCAACATACAGACGAACTGATTTTTTGACCGGACTCGAGTCAGTCGGATAGATTTGAAACATGTCCTAAATCTAAAGTCCTTCTGACTTTGACAGCAAAGGGCCGATGAAGCCGACACACGGTCTAATTGTCCGACGGATTCGTTCCATCGGACTTTTGCTGTCAAAGTCCGGCCGTGTGCACACGGCATTACAGGTCCAACAAGGTGTAGAGAACAGGATTCAGCTGAACTGACAGTGTCTGTGGAGAGGAGCAGAATGCCATCTCTATGCTTTTCCTCCTTTACCTGACGCTAGTTCAAGCTCTACTCTACCCAAAGTGTGCAAAGCCTGGAAGCCAGGGCCTTAAATAGGCTCTGCCTGATGTAAGATGGCTGCCAGGGTCACATGGGGCAGCAACATCCGATTGGATGGCTTCCCCAGTGACCCAGGAAACCATAGAGGAACCATGTTTCTCTTGACTTTACCTCCAACTGCAATGCCGCTGCAGAAGAGCACCAAAAAAGGTGGAGAAAGTGGACTGCACCTGCCTACAGGCTTCCTTACAAATCCGAGAAACAGGCGCCGGTGGATGAAAAGCCCAGGAAGCACCAACAGGTTTGGCAGAGTTTGACCTACAAAGGGAGGAATTAGGCTTTGACACAAAGACCTGTCTTCTCCTCCTTGTATTAGTGGGATGAGAGGAATGATATCCTCTACAGCAGGGGTGTCCAAACTTTTTTCAAAGAGGGCCAGATTTGATGAAGTGAACATGCTTGAGGGCCAACCATTTTGCCTGACATTCTTTAAACCATTAAAACTCGGTCTAAGTGTGTTCGTCCGAGCACTAATACACTGCCCAACAAGAATTCTCTTGCCTTTGTGCTGTGTGTGGTGAATTGATGAGCTCAGGTGTGTTATTTGGATATACCGTATTTAATCGGCTTATAACACGCACCTTAACTTTAAAAAGGAAGTTTCAGGAAAAAAATCTTAAATTTGAAATAAAGGACTGAAGCAAAATAAGGGTCAGTGGCCATCAATGCAGCCTAAACAGTGCCCATATGCAGCACCCACTCCATTGCTATGAATGCAGCCCGCACTCCATTGACATGAATGCAGCCCCCACACTGACATAAATGCAGCCCCCACACTGACATGAATGCAGCCCCCACACTGACAAGAATGCAGCCCCCACACTGACAAGAATGCAGCCCCCACACTGACAAGAATGCAGCCCCCCACACTGACAAGAATGCAGCCCCCACACTGACAAGAATGCACTGACAAGAATGCAGCCCCCACACTGACATGAATGCACTGACAAGAATGCAGCCCCCACACTGACAAGAATGCACTGACAAAAATGCAGCCCCCACACTGACATGAATGCACTGACAAGAATGCAGCCCCCACACTGACAAGAATGCACTGACAAGAATGCAGCCCCCACACTGACATGAATGCACTGACATGAATGCAGCCCCCACACTGACAAGAATGCACTGACATGAATGCAGCCCCCACACTGACATGAATGCAGCCCCCACACTGACATGAATGCACTGACATGAATGCAGCCCCCACACTGACATGAATGCACTGACATGAATGCAGCCCCCACACTGACATGAATGCAGCCCCCACACTGACATGAATGCAGCCCCCTCACTGACATGAATGCAGCCCCCACACTGACATGAATGCAGACCCCACACTGACATGAATGCAGCCCCCACACTGATATGAATGCAGCCCCCACACTGACATGAATGCAGCCCCCACACTGACATGAATGCAGCCCCCACACTGATATGAATGCAGCCCCCACACTGACATGAATGCAGCCCCCACACTGACATGAATGCAGCCCCCACACTGACATGAATGCAGCCCCCACACTGATATGAATGCAGCCCCCACACTGACATGAATGCAGCCCCCACACTGATATGAATGCAGCCCCCACACTGACAAGAGACATGAATGCAGCCCCCACACTGACATGAATGCAGCCCCCACACTGACATGAATGCAGCCCCCACACTGACAAGAATGCAGCCCCCACACTGACAAGAATGCAGCCCCCACACTGACAAGAATGCAGCCCCCACACTGACAAGAATGCAGCCCAGCCCCCACACTGACAAGAATGCAGCCCCCACACTGACAAGAATGCAGCCCCCACACTGACAAGAATGCAGCCCCCACACTGACAAGAATGCAGCCCCCACACTGACAAGAATGCAGACTCACCATTGCAGCCTGATTCATGTCCATCTGCAGCCTTGGAGGAGACAGGGAGGGGGCGGGACGAGCGCCAACAGACATACAGGAGAAACTCCTGTTTTTATCGGCGGCCTCTTTAATTGAAAGTCCCGCCTCCTATGATGGACAAAACAGTTGTCCAATGGCAGCGCAGGAGACGGGACTTCCTTTAACACAGGACGCCGTGTAAACAGGAAATAATCCTCTCCTGTATGCACGGCACTCGTCCCGCCCCCTCCAAGGTAGCCAGCATATCTATCTTTTGTGGCCCCCGGCGCTCAGGGATTCGTTGGGGGCCACAAAAGATATACATGTCAAAATTACCAGGCGGGCCGTCCGAAACTGGAACGCGGGCCGCGATTGGCCCGCGGGCCGGACTTTGGACATGCCTGCTCTACAGGAACCCTCAGGAATGACAAGAGTGAATGGGATTTTCTAAAGGAAGTTGTAGTTGAGGAACCACATCCAGACAGTGAAGAGAAACGTCCCTGGAATTTTCTAGAGAACGACAGTGAGGGCAGAACAAAGTCCTGGTTACGATGGAAGGAATAACCCACCTTGGGAAGAAAGAGGGCCTCGGGCCTCAGTACAACCATATCAGTATAGAACATGAAGAAGGCTCTGCACCAGATAAGGCCCCTAACTAAAGACTTGCCAGAGATGATAATTCCAAAGGCAGCCTGCTGAGTGAGGGAAGACGGGGATCTTACTGATAGGTTTAAAAGGAGGCTTCTGAAGGACAAACAAATCCAGGTTGAGATAAGTGAGCAACACCCTCCACAAGGCGATCTACAATAAAAGAGCAGAAGGCGGTATTTGGAAAAGAAGGGCCACGGCCGAGAATTGAGCCTGGAGGACACTCCAGGCCAACCACTAACTTAGACCAGATTGGTCGAAGTGAAGATCCATCCCAGGATGAAGTGTTAGGGTCGGCTTGTGAGATGTCGATTTCGTAGCTTTCAATAGCGTAGGAATAACTGGATCTGATAGGCTCCTGACCTTCAAAACCTGGGCATCAACAGGTAAGCCACTAAATCCAGTGACCGAGAAGCCAGAAGGTGCACCAGCCCCCTGGACAGAAAATCCAGATGACCCAGGAGGGCCCATGGAGAGTCTGCCAGTAGTCCGAGTGTGCCCAAGTAACTCGTCCTCCTGGGCTAGTTTGGTGCAATGAGGATCACCAGCTGGCCCCATCCTGATCCTTTGACGTAGGTTTGGGAGGATTTCAGAGGAGGGAACACATAGATCAGGTTGAACGGGTCTGATGGAGTCACCAGAACATCCACTGCTATTAAGTCCTGTGTCTTGCCTTTTTTTATATACTCTTGCCCAGCCCTTTACCCATTTACTCCCACCCATCCAGGTAGAGACACTCCCACTCAATTATCTTAAGACTTTGCCACTTTCAGTTGACAGGTGGCGCTCAAGACACTGGTCAGTTTTAGGTCACCAGCTGTTATAAAAGACAGATCCCAGCTGTGCTTAGGCTCTTTGAAGTCAAATTCCCTCAGGAAAATCTATTACAAGACTTCCTAGGAGGTGTTAGAAGTTACAATGAGTCCCGGGCCTACGTCCTTAGTATGGCCACCTGGCTGATATAACGTAAAGGGGAGAAGAACACAGCGCCTCCAAGTGTAAAAGCATGGTAACTGTTTAATACAGATTGTACCACACTTCAGGGTTCCCCTCCCCCTCTCTCCGTGCGCTGAGTTTCCATAAACCTCTTCAGGAACCCTTCAAGGGGTGACAAAACATTTGCTAAATTGCCTGTTCAAAGAACTGAAGTTAAATGTCCAACTAGTGCTTCTTTAGAATATCAAAGTTCATAAATAATGATCTCTTATCATTTATTATGTCCTTGGAAGTAAAAATCATTGCAGGCAGGTGGCGCATGTGCACGGCTGTGCATGGAGGGTGAGTGAGAGCTCAGCTCCTCCCCGATCCGGCCGATTCCAGCTCAGCCAGGGGACCCATCGGCTTCTCACCCACCCGGCCTCTCCACTGATCTGTCCTTCAGATGGTGAAAGGCTAGCTTAAGGGAGCCGCAGCACAGCCGTCCAAGGAGGATACGCATGCCGATGGCCAGCCCGAGCAATATGGCGGCTGCAGCCCCTCTCATTGCATCTCCGTCCAGGAGAATCCCCAGCAATCTGCAGCTTCAGAAGACCCGAGTGAGCCATGCCTTACCCCTGACATGCTGCCAACCCCTTGTGAGGGAGAATCCCCAGGCAGAGAGTCTCTATTTCCAACAGGCCCCTCATTAGACCGGGCCATGGGGGATCTGATGTCCAACCAGGGCAGTCTACAGGCTTCTCCAGAGCTTCTACTGACTCACCAGCAGCACAGCCAATGTACTCTGGAGACCTGATTATCCTAGCTCGATTCTCCGCTATGGCCCAGCAAGGCTTAGAGAAAGCCACTAAGAAAATAATGACTGAGATGAAGAACAAATTTAGGAAGCTTGGAGACCACATCCAGACCATCGAAAATAAGCTGGACGCTACGGTTAGAAGGACCAATCAAAATACCCACCATATTTGTGACCTCCAGAATCAGCTAGATGAGGCCTTATCAATCAAAGACCTAGAAAATAGGTCCTGCAGAAATAACTTTAGGATTCAAGGCCTCCCTGAATCCATGATGGATGCCCAGAATGCCGCCACAGGCCTCCGTACTACACTGCTTCCCGACTTACCAGAACACAAGCTGGAAATCGATCAACCTCACAGAGCTTTAACAGCCCCTCGTCCTGATAGCCCTCCAAGAGACATAATTGTCAAATCTCATTTCTATAAAGTCAAGGAGGGCATTATGCACAAAGCGAGGGAGGCCCATCCATTCATCTACTGGGCCATGAAGTCCAAATTCTTGCTGACATTTCTCCAGCTACTGCCCAGAAGACGTTCCTTCAAACCTTTACTGCAGCCGCTACAGCGGAAGGGAAACAAATATCGCTGGTCTTTTCCTTTTTGCCAGGCCTTCTCGTACCAAGGCAAACCCTATTCCTTTTCCTCATTCCCTGAGGGAGAGTCCTTGCTCAAGCATCTGGTCTTCATCTCCACTTCACCTCCAGCATCCCCGAGATCCTAAGCCACATCTTCATCTCCACTTCACCTCCAGCATCCCTGAGATCCTACGCCTCATCTTCATCTCCACTTCACCTCCAGCATCCCTGAGATCCTACGCCTCATCTTCATCTCCACTTCACCTCCAGCATCCCTGAGATCCTACGCCACATCTTCATCTCCACTTTGCCTCCGTCATCCCCGAGATCCTACGCCTCATCTTCATCTCCACTTCACCTCCAGCATCCCCGAGATCCTACGCCTCATCTTCATCTCCACTTCACCTCCAGCATCCCCGAGATCCTACGCCACATCTTCATCTATACTTTGCCTCTGTCATCCCTGAGATCCTACGCCTCATCTTCATCTCCACTTCACCTCCAGCATCCCCGAGATCCTACGCCACATCTTCATCTCCACTTCACCGTCAGCATCCCAGAGATCCTACGCCTCATCTTCATCTCCACTTCACCTCCAGCATCCCTGAGATCCTACGCCACATCTTCATCTCCACTTTGCCTCCGTCATCCCCGAGATCCTACGCCTCATCTTCATCTCCACTTCACCTCCAGCATCCCCGAGATCCTACGCCACATCTTCATCTCCACTTCACCTCCAACATCCCAGAGATCCTACGCCACATCTTCATCTCCACTTTGCCTCCGTCATCCCAGAGATCCTACGCCACAGCTTCATCTCCACTTCACCTCCGACATCCCAGAGATCCTACGCCACATCTTCATCTGCAAAACGACCCATGTCACCCCTTTGCGAGGAATACTAGAAGCCGTTTCCGATCACAACCACCACGACTTTTACTATTATTATATATACTTTTTTATTTATGGCAATGTTTCTCCTCTTTATCTCCCTGCTCCCGCTTTGGATTCCGGGTCCCCTGATTGTTCAATGATAGTTTATCACCTGTATATCCTGCTTTTTTCTTTATTGGCCTTTTCCCTCCAGAATTTTGCACTTTCAAGCTCATGTGGCTGATTCTTTCTGGGAGAGATCTGCCTTTTTTTCTTTGTCCACTAGAGGGACCTGTTGTACTGTTTATTGTCTCTAGCTTAGTACATTGCTATATCCTCTACCAGTAGGCTAACAACTCTTCAGCATGCCCCGATGTTTCTGTTTATATGCATTTCTTTTTTTTTTTTAATGTTTAGCTCAGGCCATTTCGGCGAGTCCTGGGCCTTACTCTGACCCCACAGAGTCATTTATTTTTGGTGGTTGTGGACTCTGATATCTTTGAGTTTTAGCCACAATATGATGAGCCTTTTATCCAGTGATACACAATGGGATAAAGACCAGTGTTGGTCATCCTACTTTAAAAAAGTAATTAGTTAAGTTACAAATTACTTCTCCCAAAAAGTAATTGCGTTAGTAACTCAGTTACTACATTGGAAAAGTAATTAGTTACACAGCAAAGTAACTGACTTTTTTTTAAAAAAATATTCTATACGTGTAACTAAGGGCGGGTCTAGTATTACTGTAAGCAAGGGGCGCATTTATTATTATTGTTATATATCGTGTAACCAAGGGGCTGCTCTATTATTACTCTAACCAAGGGGCAGATCTGTTATAGCGTGTAAGCAAGGGGCGGGTCTATTATTATTATATCGTGTAAGGGGCGGGTCTATTATTATTATATCGTGTAAGGGGCGGGTCTATTATTATTATATCGTGTAAGGGGCGGGTCTATTATTATTATATCGTGCAAGGGGCGGGTCTATTATTATTATATCGTGTAAGGGGCGGGTCTATTATTATTATATCGTGTAAGGGGCGGGTCTATTATTATTATATCGTGTAAGGGGCGGGTCTATTATTATTATATCGTGTAAGGGGCGGGTCTATTATTATTATATCGTGCAAGGGGCGGGTCTATTATTATTATATCGTGTAAGGGGCGGGTCTATTATTATTATATCGTGTAAGGGGCGGATGGCTACAGAAGAGGGCGAATGTTAAATTAATGGGCAGAGCTCGATATATAACAATAATAATAAATGCGCCCCTTGGTTACAGTAATACTAGACCCGCCCCTTACTTACACGATAGACGCCCCTTGCAGAGTAGCACGAGCATCGAGAGCGTGCGGCATCGCCTCGTACAATTACATGTTAACTGCGCCTGCGCGGTGTAGAGTTCACTCAGAGCTGTTTAGGTTCGGCAATTTTCGGAAGCTCCGTAGTCCTTCGTACTGCGCAAGCGCTGCGCCTGCGCAGTACAGGGGGTCCTTATCAGGCGGGGGAACTTTTTCGGCAGGACACCGGAATTACACTATTGCCATCTAGTGGCGGTAGATGTAATTGGGGTAACTCCGCCTAAGTAATGGGAACTGAGTTACCATGAGGGGAAAAGTAATCAGTTAGATACTCGTTACCCTCTAAAGTAACTGCGTTACGTAACTCAGTTTATTTTAACTCAGTTACTTACATCACTGATAAAGACACACAACACCCTAAACAGATTATAGAAGAAGACCATCAGGTTGGTTTGCTGATTATATTAACATCTGCTCTGAGGCTCACAGTCTAAAGAAGTCATTGCAGGTTTGGTCAGAGACCCCAAATATGTTTCCAGGTCCCCCGGCTTCCAGAGTCTGTGTGTTTTGGGGAGACAAGGACTTGAATCCGAAGCAAGACCACTCCAAGGGTCCCCCAGGCACCCACCACCCAAGAATAGAGCCCCGTCAAAAGCCAGGGCACATAGTAGAGAAGAGCCCCCCCTACAGTCCTCTCCAAAAGCCTCTGTCCTGGTTGGGTCTGTCACACAACTTTACCAAACTTGCTTCAAAACAAAGCTTCGGACAGCTTTGTTAAAGCTCTCTGAACACCAGTCAAAGCTCCTCCCACTAAATAAAATGGTGACCTTACAGTCTTGTTTACACTTTGTTTTTGCTTTGCTTCACTTCAAAAATGACACCCCATGTAGCTTCAAAGTGTCTTCAAAGCCTCCATAGAAGTCTATAGTAAAGCTTGCGTGAAGTCCCACAAAGGCTCATCGAAAAACACCAAGCAAAAGCTTAAGCAGGACTGTACGGTCACCATTTTATTTAGTGGGAGGAGCTTTGACTGGCGCTCAGAGAGCTTTTACAAAATGTAGAACTCGCTGCAGTATACAACTACTATTAACATGTCTATTCCCATAGTTAGCAGGTCTATTAAACCCCGCTAGGCACACTGATATAAAGTTAGTTATGAAAATACACACACTGCTGCTACCGTGTTTCCCCGATAGTAAGACACCCCCGATTGTAAGACGTATCGGGAGTTTCAGAGGGGTCAGCTAATATAAGCCGTACCCCGAAAGTAAGACATATGTCTTACTTTCGGGGAAACACAGGGGATTTGCCTCCAGTGACGTACGGTACAAAGAGTGGGGCTGGGGGTGCGGGCCGCACCCTGGGGGGGGGTGCCAGGCCAGTGCCCTCCCCCTCCGACTGAAGAGACAGCGCCGTTTTGATCAGTCTCGGCCGAGCAGAGTGACAGCCGCTGCCCGAGACTGATCAGAACGCGCGACGCAATCACAGAGAAGGGGATTATTGTGCCAGGTCCCGGATCACTGCCGACAGGTGTCACTGGCTCTGTGTCCTCCCGGAAAAAGGTCAGTGCTGGTCATACAGATATAAGTACAATATAAGATATAAGATATAAGATATAAGTACAGATATAAGATACAATATAAGACATACCCCGAAAGTAAGACATAGTGGGGCTTTTAGGGATAAAAAGAAAGTAAGACACTGTCTTACTTTCGGGGAAACACGGTAGTAACACACTATCTTATTTATTTCCCAAGCAATCAGGAACGCTAACGTAAAGTATTAAAAGACATTACAATATCACAAAGCTTACAATCAAATCATATAATACAAGAATATCAAAGATACTTATCACAGGGCCCTCCGTGAGGCTTTGTAGCACCGGCTAGACTCAGATGACCGAGAGAGGGCCGTCGCCATGATCCATAAGGGAAGGCCTCAAGATGGCCGCCAGACCATGAGGTGGTCAGGGACACATTCTCATGTCAGGGTGTCCCAGCAAAACAGAGACTGAATTCCTGTGTGTGCGAACTCTTCGTTCAAACCTACACGCCCACTCATAGCCACCCCCCATTTGCCTTCCATCCAATAGATATCCATAGCCATCTTAGTAGTAACAGTCTCTCTTGAAGCTTGCTTATCTTATAGACAGATCAGAGTAAGCATTGTAATGCAGATCAGCCCTCATAGATATAGCATATGTTGTTTAACTGGCTAAATTCCGATCGGGGGAGTGCATCCTGTTCTCAAGAAGGTATTGGGAGTGAATCAATGTGAATTTACATGAGTTCATATTGAATCCAACACAAAACCTGTCCGAAGCCTTGTTGTGAAGCAAAGTGTAAACTAACCCTTAAAGTGCCACCAGAGGATCTCGGGGGTTGTCAGGTAACTGGGAAAAATTGTTGGCTATGAAGGTAAGATTGGCACACTCAGTGGTACAACATTTACAATATTCTTTGGCCTGGCAACAGGTGTCCCCACCTTCCCGAGGTATAAAGCTGACCCCTCGCGCATCGGCGATGTACAAGGCCAAATTATCCGGCGCTTTTTAGTCACCTTCTTGCGGATGGACAGACATTCCAGACATGGACTGATACGTCTCTTTCCCGGATGGGAAGAATTGTACCCACATTGCTGTACTACTTGAGCACCCAACCAATAGCTGAGCCGTTGGAGGCAATCCGGAAATTTCAAGCAAAAAACCTTCAAATTTATTTGGGGGACGAAGGGAAGGCGATTGGTGTGAACTGCGAGTTAAGCTCCCAAGGACTCGGGAGTTCCAAATTTCCGGAAAAATATTACTTGGCGGCACCGCTGACCCAACTGTGTCATTTACATTCTTCTTATTATCGGCCGGACTGGAGGTCTTTGGAGGCCCGAGCTCCGCTCCCCACCAATTACACAACTGGTGCTTTGGCCTCCTTCCAGACATCACAAAGCTCTTTTCAGAGCCGACCTTCTCCCACTCCAAAGGCTTATGGGAGTTGTCTTGTAGGAGGTGGTCCCTTCGCTCCCCTCATATCCCGGTCACCCCCCCCCCCCTCATATCCCGGTCACCCCACCCCCCCCCCCCTCACCCCACCCCCCCACCCCCTCCCCCTTTTCCCTTGTTTCCACCGGGCCTGCAATCTCAACAGTTTTCGATGGGGGATGGACAAGGGATAATGTCGGATAGGACAATTTTATTGCAAGCACCTCGTCCTATTTTGTGCAGCATTTAGAGATGCCGCCCTCTGAATGTTTTCATCTACAACAAATTCTACATTACTTGTGTTCTTACAATACCGGGGGGCACTTCCGCCCCCTTTCCTTCCCAGCCCAATTTTCAGCGCTCTCGCACTTTCAATGACAATTGCGCGGTCATGCTAGGCTGTACCCAAATTAAATTTTTATCATTTTGTTTGCACAAATAGAACTTTCTTTTGGTGGTATTTATTCACGATTCCGTTTTTTACTTTTTTGCGATATTAGCGAAAAAAGAGTGGAAATTTGGAAATCCAATAAAATAGAATTTTGTCATAAATTTAAGCCAAAATGTATTCTGCTACATGTTGTTAGTAAAAAAAAAATCCTTTAAGTGTATAATAATTGGTTTGTGTGATCACGGACAGATGTACGCAAATGATCATGTACTGATGTGTGCAGGTGATCATTGGGACATGTGATTTTAGTAGGGGTGCAACGGATCGTCGCCGATCCGTGATCCGAACGGGTCACCCCGTTTGGATCCGCACACCCCGCGATCCGCGGCCTTAGGAAAGGCCGCGGCTTCGGCCTAGCTCCGGAGCGGCGGCGGCCATCTTGGTACACCCGGCAGCCTTAGGAAAGGCCGCAGCTTCGGCCTAGCTCCGGAGCCATCTTGGTACACCCGGCCACTGTTTACAATGTGATCGCTCCGTCAAATGACGGAGCGATCACTTGTAAACATACCCTGCATTACCCTGCATATACTCTGCATTACCCTGCATATACTCTGCGATAGCCAGCCAATATTACAGTGGGGGAGATGACGGGGTTATTACAGTGGGGGAGATGACGTGGATATTACAGTGGGGACTATATGGTGGCGGAATTTTCACAGGTTTTTGCAAATTCAATTATTATTTGCTGATCCGAAAAATGATCCGATCCGTGACTCCTGATCCGAGGATCGATCCGTGAGTTTTTTGATCCGTTGCACCCCTAGATTTTAGTGGGAAATATGTGGGGGACATGTGTTTTTTATTATTTGGGGACATGTGAGTTTACAGTTACTAGACTGGTGATCAGTGAGTAAAAAGCTGTAAAAAAACAGCTAATACTCACTGATCACCAGCCGGCTGCAGAGATCCGCTCTCCTCTCCTCAGCGACGACTTCTGTGTGAGGAGAGGAGAGCCGATTGCCTAGAAATCGGCTGTTTCTTTACATCACATGACGGCTGTGATTGGACACGGCCGTCATGTGATCAGGAGGGCCAATCACCGAGCCCTCCTGCCGATCCGAGATGCGCCGTGTCCGGGTGACACGAGCGCATCGGGATCACGCCGCTGCGCAGGCGATCCCCCTACTTCTGAAGGATGTTCAGGAACGCCCAGTCAGAAGTAGACGGCTCCCACCCGGCCGTTTATGTGCAGTGGCCGGGTGGGAAGTAGTTAAACACCGAGCGCTGACCTTGACACACAAAACGCTGACAATCGATGTCCACATTGGAACGTATTTCAGTGCTGTATAAACGATTTGTTGCCCCGTTCTCTAAATTGCCCCATCAACTGGCATGGGAGAAGGACCTCAACCACTTCCCCTCCACCCCATAGCAGTTGTGAGGCAGCCGGGTGCCACATCCCGTGTGTATATATATATATATATATATATATATATATACACACATACATACATATATATATATATACACACATACACACGCACACACACGCACACGCGCGATCCGGCTCTTCTGGGTAGGGGGCGCGCATGCATGCCGCCGGAGCCCAGCAACAGGTACCGCAGGGATTCTGTGTCCGCCGATCATCTGAGGCAGGACGGCAGTCTGCTTATGTAAACAAGACAGATCAACGTTCTGACAGGAGGGAAGGCACAGATCCATGTCTTCCCCTAGTAAAAGCATCACTGTATAAAAACACTGGCTAGGCACACAGTTAACCCCTTTGATCGCCCCTAATGCTAACCCCCTTCCCAGCCAGCGTCATTAGTACAGTGACAGTGCATATTTTTAGCACCAATCCCTGTATTAGTATCACCGGTTACCACAAAGTGTCAAATAGTGTCAGAATGTGCGCCTCAATCCCGCTAGAATTCGCTGATCGCCGACATTACTAGTAAAACTAAATAAAATGTCCCGTATACTATATTATATATATATATATATATATATCCCACAGTTTGTAAACGTGAAATATTTTACACAAACCAATCAATAAACACTTACTGGGATTTTTTTTATTTTTTTTTTTACCAAAAACATGTAGCAGAATAATACATATCGGCCTAAACTGATGAAGAAATGTTATTCTTTAAAAAAAAAAAAAAAAAAAAAAATTTATTGGATGTATTTTGGCAGAAAGTAAATTTTTATTTAAATTTTTTTAAATGGTTGGGATTGTTTTTTCTATAGAACAAAAAAAATAAAAATAAAATTACGCAGGAGGTGATCAAATACCATCAAAATCTATTTGTGGGGAAAAAAATTACATTATATTTAGGCACGCCCTAGTGCAAGTAACGCAATTGTGCAAAAAATGGCCTGATCATTAAAGGGGGGTAAATCTTCTGGAGGTCAAGAGGTTATTTAAGACCCTGATGGAGCGGACTGGCAAGCCGGGAACACTCATGCGGGTATTATGAATCTCACACTGGTAGAGGGAAGGTTTATTCTAGGAGGTATTTCTCCCCGATGGGTTGGGGGGACATCCCTTCATATCTGGTGGACACGCCCTAAGCGTAGCCGGTTCTGGGGACGTCTCCAGTCTGATCTATTCGATGGTTAATATTGTGAGGGACGCTCGGATTGGGCGGTTGAACATGCTGCCAGTAGATGACATCCCGAGATTTACCCAAAATTCTAATTTACGTTTTTAGCGGCCGAGGAAACCATTACAACGGCTTGGAAGAGTCTTGTGGTGACTCGGCCCTCCGAAGAGCGAGCGGATTTAGATTGTCCTACAAGATAAACAAAGACTTTCTGAGAAGATTTGGATCCCGGATGACTTATTTATCAGTAGTGGATGTCTAGTGGACGATCGGTGAGGAGCTTCTGGAAGGACAAGATTCTCTTTTCTTCTTCTGGTCACACCCGTTTTCGATGGACGAGATCCCCACAAAGTATTTCTGTTCCAGATCCTTAACATCCCGAAACGCGTTGGTTGTGAACGGTGATGTTGGTTTTATATTTTGTAATTCCCTATAACCTTTTTTCCCCCCTTTTTGTTGAAAAAACAATAAAGATGATTGGAAACAGAAAATGTTTGCAGGCCTCATATTTCCACATCACAGGTCCAATGGTAAGCCAGACCACCACCCCAACCCTCCTTCCCCCCCCGACACACACACACCGCCGGGCCGCTCGGTGAGCCGATCCTGCAGACTCCTGGGAGATGTGACAAAGTATCTCAGGAGGCTGCAGGACCCGGTACTCATCATTCCGGCCGACCTCCGAATATACATTCTGCTGGGGGGGGGGGGGGGGGGCGCTCCACTTTATACCTGGGGGTCAGGAGGCCCACATTCCATGTCCAGATCCGAGAGAAACAATTCCAGGTAAAGAGACCGCTGTAATCCAGACTTGGGACGTCTTCAGAGGACCGTCTGCTCATGTGCCCCATGTGGGTGGTGAAGGCGGGAAAACCAGAATCAGTTCCACTATTCTACGCAATGCTCTGGCTCCTCCCTGGTGGTGGATGTAAGCCTCTGTCCTGGCATTGTCTGAATTCTGGTCAGATGACCTCACAGAAGAGAGCGCTCCGCCAATGACGGGGGGCAGAAGACACAGCTCGGCCAATGACTTTTTTTTTTTTTTAAAACAAACATAACGCAAACCTTTACAATCACTTTAAGGCAGGGCTCGACAAACCCCGGGCACCAGGTCGCATTTGCGACTAGAATTAGCAACCTGGCACCTGGGGTATCCTGTCTCCATGGCGCACCCCTCCCCCCGGTGCAATCGCGATGTAATTGAGGCTATGGTTCTTTCTAGAATCTGGCACCCTCTTGTGGTGGCTGTTGATATGACATCCAGCAAAGCTAATGGAGCTTCTCCTGCCTGTTTTCACTGCCCGCCAATCTCCTTCCCTTTACTTAGAATACAAAAATATATAATGTTTGGGGGTTCTAACACCCTAGAGAATAAAATGGCGGTCATTGCAATACTTTGTCACACCGTATTTGCGCAGTGAACTTACAAGCGCACTTTTTTGGGGAAAAAAAAAAAAAATATATTTTTTTTTAATTGAAAAAAAAAAAAAACTCAACAGTAAAGTTAGCCCAATTTTTTTTTTTTATATTGTGAAAGATAATGTTACGGCGAGTAAATTGATACCCAACATGTCACGCTTCAAAATTGCGCCCCGCTCGTGGAATGGCGACAAACTTTTACCCTTTAAAATCTCCATAGGCGACGTTTAAAAAAATATTCTACAGGTTGCATGTTTTGAGCTACAGAGGAGGTCTATGGCTAGAATTATCGCTCTCGCTCTACTGATCGCGGCGATACATCACATGTGTGGGTTGACCACCGGTTTCATATGCGTTCACTTCTGCAAACAAGTTCGGCGGGACGGGGCGAGTTTAAAATTTTTTTTTTTTTCTTATTTATTTAAAATTATTTTACATTTTTTCACTGTTCTTTTTGAAAAAAAAAAAGAAATTGTGCCACTTTTATTCCCATTACAGAAAAATAAAATGTCCCTTTAAGAGCTGTGGGCGGATTAAGTGATGATTTGAAGTCGCTTCTGCCGTCCAATGACTTGGAGACAGGCAGACCCGATCGGACTCTTAGCGGGGGGGGGGGGCCCCTCTCTCACCGCAGAGACCACCTTTATCTGAAAGAGAAGCGCCGGCTCTTGAAGGATCCGGGGGATGGGGGGGGGGGGGCGGGGGCGGGGGGGGGGGGGGGGGGGGGGGGGATATGGCGGTCTTGTGTCCCCCCGCAAGGCAGGAAATAAAAGCCGTCACATTCCTTTTAGTTTTCTGTATAACATTAAGCTTTATATTGAAAATAAAGCTTTGTTGGGCGTTAAAAAAAAAAAAAAAAAATTTGTCACGCCCCGTGGTAAGGGGGGGGGGGGGGGGGGGGGGGGAGGGGGGGAAGGCTAAACCAGATGGTCAGGAGGCAACATATCGCCTCTTTACTGGCTGTCAAATGCATCTGAAAGGTGATCTGAGCATGTATCGCTTTTCAGGAGGAACAGTAGTTTGAACAAGCAAGAAAAAAAAAATATATATATATATATCAGTTCCGATTGTACACATATAGGGGGGGGGGGGGGGGGGTTAGGATTAAACACGCATATAAAAAAAAAAAAAAAACAAACGCCGCCACTGTGCCCATCAAATTCTGCCACTGTGACCCCCGCCCGCCATCTGCCCGGTACTTACCTCCATGCGTCTCCTGCCATCCTCATTTTCCCGTCCTCTCCTCCCGATAAGTCTCCAATAGTGGTGTCTGTCGTTTCAGCCAATCAGGTGACGGGTAACAGACCTGAGCACCCAATTGGCGGTTTAGTGTTAGAAAAGCGAATATTCATTCGCTTTTCTCACACAGCGGAGTGACCTGTGAGCCCCCAGCATGCGCTCGCAGGTCACCTTTTTTACGCCTATTAGAGCCTATGGCTCCAATCAGGTGCTTCAAAAACACCCCCCACCGCAATGCACAAATCTATTAGTGATAGAGGGGGCGGCGCCCTTAAAACACGGACCGTCACTGCATCTAAAACACACACAAGATAATATAATATACACACAGAAAGCCTTTTCTGCTTTATCTCACCTCTTCCTGCACTGCACTGTAGGGGGAGACAAAGAGCACACAATGTGCTTTCACTTTAGATCAGTGTGACGGGCGCCCCGCAGAGCCGATTACAGTTCAATTCTGACAATCGGGGAGCTCGGTCACCATGGGGCCCGATCGCCATGGCAACACCTATACTTCCGAAACTGCCTAGGACCCCCCCTCCCCCACCCGATAGGCTGCCATCCACCATGACTACCTACCAGACCAACAAGCCGGTCCTGCTGATCAGAGTACGGAACAATCCAGACCCTGATAGACCCAACACTGCTACATGTCAGAGATATATAAATGTATAATAATAATAATAATAATAATAATAATAATAATAATAATAATAATGTGACTGGGGGAGGGGACGCCCCCGACTGTCACATGACTGGAGGAAGAATAGAAAAACAAAAACTGGAGCCACAAAGGATGAAAAGTAACAATGGTGATTTATTGATACATAAGAAACCGTTAGACGGACAGCGGCGGGAGAGACGGACGGCGGCGGGAGAGACGGACGGCGGCAGGAGAGACGCCACAAATCCTTCACCTTCCTCTTCTCAGCAGCCGTACTTCTCCTTCAACTCCCCCACCAGCTTTATGTACTGACAGCGAGCGTCTTCCTGACTGATCCCTGCAACCAGAAATATACAGCGTCATTCATCACGTCACACATATCCACAGCGAGAGCCCCAGAGGACTCATCAGTGACACCTCCCATCCGGAGAGTACTCAGAGCTTCACTTTTTCCACATTTTATGTTACAGCTTTATTCCAAAATAGATTCAATTATGGGAGGAGCCTGCGACACTCACGCACAGGGGGAGGGAGGAGCCTGCGACACTCACGCACAGGGGGAGGGAGGAGCCTGCGACACTCACGCACAGGGGGAGGGAGGAGCCTGCGACACTCACGCACAGGGGGAGGGAGGAGCCTGCGACACTCACGCACAGGGGGAGGGAGGAGCCTGCGACACTCACGCACAGGGGGAGGGAGGAGCCTGCGACACTCACGCACAGGGGGAGGGAGGAGCCTGCGACACTCACGCACAGGGGGAGGGAGGAGCCTGCGACACTCACGCACAGGGGGAGGGAGGAGCCTGCGACACTCACGCACAGGGGGAGGGAGGAGCCTGCGACACTCACGCACAGGGGGAGGGAGGAGCCTGCGACACTCACGCACAGGGGATTTTTCTTCATTTTTCTTTAATAAATTTGCAAAGATTTCAAACTTCTCTCACATTGTCATTATGGGATGTTTGTAGAATTTTGAGGAAAATAATGAATTGAATCCATTTTGGAATAAGACCGTAACAACATGTGGAAACAGTGAAGCTCTGTGAGTACTTCCCGGATGCTCTTTATATACACACACATAGGAAGAGCCCGGGGGATCATCCATCGATCAGGACACCTCCCACACACAGAGGACTTACACTGCAATCTACAGAGATATTTACACAGGAGGGAAAACCCTCATTTTGATTTCATGCAGCCCGTTTATTCTGGGTCCGCTTCTGAAAAAAATGCTGATTGGCTGTGACTGCAAATTCAATTAGTCTCCCTGCACATGTCTTGCAGTCATGGCAACAGCATGATGTATTCCTCCTCCCCCGTTCTTGTGATAGGCTGGCTACCTGACCCTGAAGTCTGCATGGAGCATGAATTCATGTTACAGTCATCCCCTGCAATACAGCTGTGATTTTGGGGGAGGTGACATCCCTACTTCTCTCCGTCCTCCTCTCCGCCCATGGACACCCCCCCACTTCCCTCACTGCCCAGGGACACCCCCCCACTTCCCCCTCAGTCTTCCTCTCTGCCCCCCCCCCCCCCCACTTCCCTCCGTCCCCCTCTCCGCCCAGGGACACCCCCCCCCCCAGAGACAGGGCTACTCCCCCTCCCCCAGGGACGCCCCCCATTCCCTCTCCGCCCAGGGCCTCCACCCCCCCCCCCCACTTCCCTCCGTCCCCCTCTCCGCCCAGAGATAGGGCCACTCCCCCCCAGGGACGCCACCATTCCCCCTCTCCGCCCAGGGCCACCACCCCCCCTAGGGACACCCCCCATTCCCCCCTCTCCGCCCAGGGCCACCCCCCCTCCCCCTAGGGACACACCCCACTGAACAAAACAGTCATCACACTCACTGTCCAATGAGCAGACAGATGACACGGGGGGGGGGGGGGGTGATGCCGCCCTCTGGATAGGTCACCCCTCAATCATAAGACAGAGCAGAGCTGATTGGTCGGGAGGGATATAGGAGATATTTTACACACATTACTGATCGGTGTTCAGTGCAGACCGTTCTCAGGCCACACCCCCTCCGCTCACCTTTCTTGGTCTCCCAGATGTCCCATTTGGCTTTTCCTTTGAAGTCCAACATCCCGGGCCGAGCTGCAGGAGGAAGAAGATCGCAATCCGGTGAGAACCAATCACATCGCCCAGATCTCCGCTTTACTTAAAGTTTATATTTCCCCTCCCCCTCATTTGCATGATAGCGACATTTATTATACACCATTTTCATTAACCGCTTCCCGACCGCCCACTGTACATTTACGTCAGCAGAATGGCACGTACAAGTACGTGGCCCTTTAATTGCCTGGCCGTGGGTCGCTCGTGCGACCCGGTCGGGAGCTCCGTGACCGCGGGACCAGCGGACCCGATCTACGCTGGTGTCCTGCGATCGGGTCACAGAGCTGAAGAACGGGGAGAGGTCTGTGCAAAAAAAACCTCTCCCCGCGCTTCCTACTCTGTCATTGATTGGCTGTTCCCTGTCATCGGGAAAGCCGATCAATGATGTCAGACGTCAGCCCCGCCCCCTAATGTAAAAAAAAACACACACACACGTCACAGCCCATAACCCCCCCCCCCCCTAGTGGTTAACCCCTTTACTGCCAGTGTCATTTACACAGGAATCAATGCATTTAAATAGCATTGATTGCTGTATAAATGACAATGGTGCCAAAAATGTGTCAAAAATGTCCGATGTGTCCGCCATAATGTCGCAGTCACAATAAAAATCGCTGATCGCCGCCATTACTAGTAAAAAAAAAAAAAATATTAATAAAAATGCTATAAAACTATCCCCTATTTTGTAAACGCTATAACTTTTGCGCAAACCAATCAATAATCGCTAATTGCGACTTTTTTTACCAAAAATATGTAGAAGAATACGTATCGGCCTAAACTGAGGAAAAAAAATGTTTTTTATATATTTTTTGGGGATATTTATTATAGCAAAAAGTAAAAAAATATTGCATTTTTTTCAAAATTGTCGCTCTATTTTTGTTTATAGCGCAAAAAATAAAAACCGCAATCAAATACCACCAAAAGAAAGCTCTATTTGTGGGAAAAAAAAGGACGCCAATTTTGTTATGAAGCCACGTCGCACGACCGCGCAATTGTCAGTTAAAGCGATGCAGTGCCGAATCACAAAAAGGGGCCTGGTCCTTTGGCTGCCAATTGGTCCGGGGCTGAAGGGGTTAAAGATTTTATTTTTATCAGTGATGTCATCACCGGGGCTCTGTGCTTCTCTATGCAAAGCAGGCAGATCATGGCTGGTGGGAGGGGCCAGCAGGGTTCTGCAATATGCAAATATTAAAATGCCTTGATGGGTGGAGTCAGTCTGAAGGAGTGGGTGTGTCCTCCCCCCACATTAAATCCCCCCCCCATCTACAATATTATAGAAATCCTTTCCATTCTCATCACAGACCTTCATTTACACCCAATGATGTCATGACTGGGTCTCTGTGCTTCTCTCTGCAATGCAGGCAGATCATGGCTGGTGGGAGGGGCCTGATGCAAGCAGTGGGAGGAGTTATGTAAAGGGCAGAATGCCTTGATGCGTGGAGTCATGCTGGAGTGGGCGGTCCTAGGCAGGCTGCATTTGTATAGGTAATGCAGGGGTCGACAAACCCCGGGCGCCAGATTGCATTGGCTACTAGAAATAGCGGCCTGGCGCCTGGGCTACGTTGGGTCTTGTCCCTATGCTGCCCCCGCCCACGGGTGCGTGGACTAAGATGCCGCACCGGACCTGTAATTGAGGCCGTGGCTTTGCTGCCTACATCGGGGGAACGGGCGCCCTCTTGTGGTGGCCGGTGTTACTGCGGAAGTCATGTTTTGTCGCCGCCATCTTGCTACACCTCTCACTCGTCCACAGTAAGATACGCTAAGAAGGGGGGGAAACGGACATGTTGTTACACCCACCGGAGTTTTGCATTGTAGACGTATTTATAACAGTAAAGCAAGTTTCTATAGTGAAATACAGATAGTATTAGATGTTGAACTTCTGTGAGATGAGGAGGGACGCCGCGGCTTTTAAAATTCAAGATCCAAGTAGTCAGACGGAGTTGTAAGTCCTGTATGTCACTATATAAACTGACTTTACTGATGTAAATACATGTAAAATGCCGGTGGGTGCAACAAGATGTCCGCTTCCCCCTTCTTAGTGTATCCTTACTGTGGACAAGTGTGGGGTGTAGCAAGATGGCGGTGATGGAACGTCACTTCTGTGTGATGGGTCACCGAATACGTCTTTATATCGGGGCTCCCCATCTCCTTCCATCTCACCCACTCCGCCATCTTCCCAGAGACCAACTCCGCCTCCCCATCCCCTTCCATCTCGCCCACTCCACCATCTTCTCAGAGACCAACTCCGCCTCCCCATCTCCTTCCATCTCACCCACTCCGCCATCTTCCCAGAGACCAACTCCGCCTCCCCATCCCCTTCCATCTCACCCACTCCACCATCTTCTCAGAGACCAACTCCGCCTCCCATCTCCTTCCATCTCACCCACTCCGCCATCTTCCCAGAGACCAACTCCGCCTCCCCATCCCCTTCCATCTCGCCCACTCCTCCATCTTCTCAGAGACCAACTCCGCCTCCCCATCCCCTTCCATCTCGCCCACTCCACCATCTTCTCAGAGACCAACTCCGCCTCCCCATCTCCTTCCATCTCACCCACTCCGCCATCTTCCCAGAGACCAACTCCGCCTCCCCATCCCCTTCCATCTCGCCCACTCCACCATCTTCTCAGAGACCAACTCCGCCTCCCCATCTCCTTCCATCTCACCCACTCCGCCATCTTCCCAGAGACCAACTCCGCCTCCCCATCCCCTTCCATCTCGCCCACTCCACCATCTTCTCAGAGACCAACTCCGCCTCCCCATCCCCTTCCATCTCGCCCACTCCGCCATCTTCCCAGAGACCAACTCCGCCTCCCCATCCCCTTCCATCTCACCCACTCCTCCATCTTCTCAGAGACCAACTCCGCCTCCCCATCTCCTTCCATCTCACCCACTCCGCCATCTTCCCAGAGACCAACTCCGCCTCCCCATCTCCTTCCATCTCGCCCACTCCACCATCTTCTCAGAAACCAACTCCGCCTCCCCATCTCCTTCCATCTCACCCACTCCGCCATCTTCCCAGAGACCAACTCCGCCTCCCCATCCCCTTCCATCTCGCCCACTCCACCATCTTCAGAGACCAACTCCGCCTCCCCATCTCCTTCCATCTCACCCACTCCGCCATCTTCCTGGAGACCAACTCCGCCTCCCCATCTCCTTCCATCTCGCCCACTCCGCCATCTTCCCGGAGACCAACTCCGCCTCCCCATCTCCCTGCATCTCGCCCACTCCGCCATCTTTCCAGAGACCAACTCCGCCTCCCCATCTCCCTGCATCTCGCCCACTCCGCCATCTTCCCAGAGACCAACTCCGCCTCCCCATCTCCCTCAATCTCGCCCACTCCGCCATCTTCCCAGAGACCAACTCCGCCTCCCCATCTCCTTCCATCTCGCCCACTCCGCCATCTTCCCAGAGACCAACTCCGCCTCCCCATCTCCCTGCATCTCGCCCACTCCGCCATCTTCCCAGAGACCAACTCCGCCTCCCCATCTCCTTCCATCTCGCCCACTCCACCATCTTCCCAGAGACCAACTCCGCCTCCCCATCTCCTTCCATCTCGCCCACTCCGCCATCTTCCCAGAGACCAACTCCGCCTCCCCATCTCCTTCCATCTCGCCCACTCCGCCATCTTCCCGGAGACCAACTCCGCCTCCCCATCTCCTTCCATCTCGCCCACTCTACCATCTTCCCAGAAACCAACTCCGCCTCCCCATCTCCTTCCATCTCGCCCACTCTACCATCTTCCCAGAAACCAACTCCGCCTCCCCATCTCCTTCCATCTGGCCCACTCCGCCATCTTCCCAGAGACCAACTCCGCCTCCCCATCTCCCTCCATCACACCAACTATGCCCACCTCAAGCTGCAATGACATCATAACCATGAGACAGAACCAAAATTTATGTGCTTAGAAGTGTCAGAAAGGAAACCAGGTATGTGATATCTGTATATACCCTCCCCGGAGCCATATACACACACACACACACACACACACACACACACACACACACACACACACACACACACACACACACACACACACACACACACACATCTTCCCTACTGAGCCGCTGCCCATCATACCCTCAAGCCCAGTACACTTGGGCCGCATGCCGGGCAACATCGGTCAGTTTAATAAAAACTGTCTGCCATTTGGCCCATGTGTATGGCAGCCGGTCCAACAGAAGCCGGAAAAAAAAAAGCTGGCTCCTAGATTTCAAGCAAATTTGTCAAGCCCCGTCCTAATGTACACTGCGAGACGCTCACAGAATTCTCCCAATAAATGGCTGAAGGGAAAAGAGCGATTACCAGGTGCCTCCCCCAAAGTGTGACCCCCCTACCCTCCCCCAAACTGACCCCCACCCCCCCAAAGTGTAACCCCCCCCCTATTCTCCCCCAAAGTGACCTCCTACCCCCCGCTGAAGTGTGACCCCCCCCAAAGTGACCCCCTACCCTCCCCCAAAGTGACCCCCATCCCCCCACTCACCTGTGTTCACATCCCCCACAGTGGCCTGCTTGTAGAGGGCGTACACCTGCAGCATCTCCTCATCGCTGGGAGTTTTCTTCAGTGTCTTCACCTCCTCCGCAGCTTTATCAAAATCCGCCTGTAGGGGGAGATAGAGAGGAAATAATCAGAAGGAGATTCCCCCCCTTCTCCAGGTGAGGGCGCTGTACACAACATCCAGCATAATTCTGGGTGGTGATTGGTGGAGGGGCGGCTCCTCCCTCTG
>CM053031.1:1932923-2052923 GCA_028564925.1 Lithobates sylvaticus | reverse complement strand
GTCAGGAGTGGGGCAGGTAAGGAGCGGGGCAGGTAAGGAGCGGTGCAGGTCAGGAGTGGGGCAGGTCAGGGGTGGTGCAGGTCAGGAGCGGTGCAGGTCAGGAGCGGTGCAGGTAAGGAGCGGTGCAGGTCAGGAGTGGGGCAGGTCAGGGGTGGTGCAGGTCAGGAGCGGTGTAGGTCAGGAGCGGTGCAGGTCAGGAGCGGGGCAGGTCAGGAGCGGTGCAGGTCAGGAGCGGGGCAGGTCAGGAGCGGTGCAGGTCAGGAGCGGTGCAGGTCAGGAGCGGGGCAGGTCAGGAGCGGTGCAGGTCAGGAGCGGGGCAGGTCAGGAGCGGGCAGGTCAGGAGCGGTGCAGGTCAGGAGCGGGGCAGGTCAGGAGCGGTGCAGGTCAGGAGCGGTGCAGGTCAGGAGCGGGGCAGGTCAGGAGCGGTGCAGGTCAGGAGCGGTGCAGGTCAGGGATGGGACTGTCGGTGCTGTTTAGACTGAATTGGACTGGACTGACCACCCGGTTTGGAGAGAGACGGTCTGTGTGACTCCGGAGGGGACATGTGGTGCCGGTGAGAAGTCAGCGCACTGCACACGTCTGTCACCATGAGAGTCTCACTTCCTGCGTCTTCCTTCCTATTCTAATTTCTTGCCCTCCAGTTCCTCAGCTACTTTCTATGTCGAAAATAAAATTAGAAATATCTACCTTAAATCACATTGATAAATACTTATTGTACTTTATATTTGTGGCCGAAATACTAAAATTTGCACTTAAAACTGTCATTTTGCAACTTTTGGAAACGTCAGTAAAAACTTGTCTGTGTCAGGAAATTTCAATCTGTTAGGTTGGCAACACTGCCCCCTTCCCTACCACCACCTGCAACATGAGACTATCAGAGGTGTGTGGGGTAGACATCACTTGTATGGACCCCATAACCTCCCAACATTCAGAGATGGGAATGAGGGACACCTACCAGCAAATGTATGTAGCCATAGGACACGCCCCCTTAAAGGGGAAATAACCCCCGCCCCCCCCCAAAAAAAAAGGTTAATTAAATCCACAAGGGCTTTTTTTTTACCACGACTTTCCCTTTATATTGGCTTCTAAAATTGAAAAATGCAGCAATTTAGAACTTGGATGAAAGATTTAGTGCTGGAAACACTTTCTGAAAGATAAAAAGTGCATTTTATATACAACTATATGGATCAGAGCAACATGAGGGACAGATGAGGGGGGGCAGAGGGACAGATGAGGGGGGGACAGAGGGACAGAGGGACATATGAGGGGGACAGAGGGACATTACTCCAAATCAGGGACAGTCGGGAGCGCTGCTACAACAGCCAATCACATTTCAGCTCTTAGTCTGACTGTACAGTGGAGATGATGAGAGGAGGCCTCTGATTGGCTACATTACCACCCCAAACTCCACTTACAATTGTACAATTCCTCACATGGCTTCTCACAAACTACAAACAGGACTTCTTATGACTTTCTTTCTCCAATGTCTTTCTTCTTGTCACTCTTCCATAAAGGGCAGATTTGTGGAGAACACGACTAATAGTTGTCCTGTGGACAGATTCTCCCCCTGAGCTGTGGATCTCTGCAGCTCCTCCAGAGTTACCATGGACCTCTTGGCTCTTCTCTGATGAATGCTCTCCTTGCCCGGCCCGGTCAGTTTAGGTGGACGGCCATGTCTTGGTAGGTTTGTAGTTGTGCCCATACTCTTTCCATTTTCCGATGATGGATTGAACAGAGCTCCGTGAGATGGTCAAAGCTTGGGAGATATTATTATAACCTAACCCTGCTTTATACTTCTCCACAACTTTATCCCTGACCTGTCTGGTGTGTTCCTTGGCCTTCATGATGCTGTTTGTTCACAAGGTTCTCTAACAAACCTCTGAGGGCTTCACAGAACAGCTGTATTATACTGAGATTAAATGACACACAGGTGGACTCTATTTACTAATTAGGTGACTTCTGGAGGCAATTGGTTCCTCCAGATTTTAGTTATCACAGTAAAGGGGGCTGAATACACATACTTTACACATATTTGTTTTTATGTTTTTGGTTGTAACATGATAAAATGTGGGAGATTTCAGGGGTATGAATACTTTTTCCAGGCCCTGTACATATAATTACAGATTGATGACACATTGTGGTGATTGTTCCATTTCTAGAACTTCCTTATAGTCTGGGATAAAGGTGACGGCCATGTTTTGTCTGGCCACACCCATCTTATCTGCCACAAAGTGCGATCTCATCAGCGGTGTCACCCCCCCCCCCCGGACTTTACACCCCCCCCCCCCCCCCATCCCCCATCACCAATCAGTGTGCAGAATTATCTGCAGATATAATTTGGACTCTGATCTACTTGACACCAGATAACCCGTCATCACCCGATTCCACCGTGACCCCGTCACCCGATTCCACTGTGACCCCATCACCCGATTCCACTGTGACCCCATCACCCGATTCCACCGTGACCCCGTCACCCGATTCCACTGTGACCCCATCACCCGATTCCACTGTGACCCCGTCACCCGATTCCACTGTGACCCCATCACCCGATTCCACTGTGACCCCATCACCCGATTCCACTGTGACCCCATCACCCGATTCCACTGTGACCCCGTCACCCGATTCCACTGTGACCCCATCACCCGATTCCACTGTGACCCCGTCACCCGATTCCACTGTGACCCCATCACCCGATTCCACCGTGACCCCGTGTCCTGTGCTGCATTGCCCTGTCCTGTGCTGTGCTGTCCTGTATTGTTCTGTGCTGTATTGTCCTGTCCTGTGCTGTGCTGTGCTGCATTGTCCTGTCCTGTGCTGTGCTGCATTGTCCTGTCCTGCATTGTCCTGTCCTGTGCTGTGCTGCATTGTCCTGTCATGTGCTGTGCTGCATTGTCCTGTCCTGCATTGTCCTGTCCTGTCCTGTCCTGTGCTGTGCTGCATTGTCCTGTCATGTGCTGTGCTGCATTGTCCTGTCATGTGCTGTGCTGCATTGTCCTGTCCTGCATTGTCCTGTGCTGTGCTGCATTGTCCTGTCATGTGCTGTGCTGCATTGTCCTGTCATGTGCTGTGCTGCATTGTCCTGTCCTGCATTGTCCTGTGCTGTGCTGCATTGTCCTGTCATGTGCTGTGCTGCATTGTCCTGTCCTGCATTGTCCTGTCCTGTCCTGTCCTGTGCTGAGCTGCATTGTCCTGTCATGTGCTGTGCTGCATTGTCCTGTCCTGCATTGCCCTGTCCTGTGCTGTGCTGCATTGTCCTGTCCTGCATTGTCCTGTCCTGTGCTGTGCTGCATTGTCCTGTCATGTGCTGTGCTGCATTGTCCTGTCCTGCATTGTCCTGTCCTGTCCTGTCCTGTGCTGTGCTGCATTGTCCTGTCATGTGCTGTGCTGCATTGTCCTGTCCTGCATTGCCCTGTCCTGTGCTGTGCTGCATTGTCCTGTCCTGCATTGTCCTGTCCTGTGCTGTGCTGCATTGTCCTGTCATGTGCTGTGCTGCATTGTCCTGTCCTGCATTGTCCTGTCCTGTCCTGTCCTGTGCTGTGCTGCATTGTCCTGTCATGTGCTGTGCTGCATTGTCCTGTCCTGCATTGCCCTGTCCTGTGCTGTGCTGCATTGTCCTGTCCTGCATTGTCCTGTCCTGTGCTGTGCTGCATTGTCCTGTCATGTGCTGTGCTGCATTGTCCTGTCCTGCATTGTCCTGTCCTGTCCTGTCCTGTGCTGTGCTGCATTGCCCTGTCCTGTGCTGTGCTGCATTGTCCTGTCCTGCATTGCCCTGTCCTGTGCTGTGCTGCATTGTCCTGTCCTGTCCTGTGCTGTGCTGCATTGTCCTGTCCTGCATTGTCCTGTCCTGTCCTGTCCTGTGCTGTGCTGTGCTGTGCTGCATTGCCCTGTTCTGTGCTGTGCTGTCCTGTATTGTCCTGTGCTGCATTGTCCTGTGCTGTCCTGTGCTGTCCTGTGCTGTCCTGTCCTGTGCTGTCCTGTGCTGTCCTGTATTGCCCTGTCCTGTCCTGTGCTGTCCTGTATTGTCCTGTGCTGCATTGTCCTGTCCTGTCCTGTCCTGTGCTGTCCTGTCCTGTCCTGTGCTGTCCTGTCCTGTGCTGTCCTGCATTGTCCTGTCCTGTCCTGTGCTGTCCTGTATTGTCCTGTCCTGTCCTGTCCTGTGCTGTCCTGTCCTGTCCTGTCCTGTCCTGTATTGTCCTGTCCTGTGCTGTCCTGTGCTGTCCTGTATTGTCCTGTCCTGTGCTGTCCTGTGCTGTCCTGTATTGTCCTGTCCTGTGCTGTCCTGTCCTGTCCTGTGCTGTCCTGTGCTGTCCTGCATTGTCCTGTCCTGTCCTGTACTGTCCTGTGCTGTCCTGCATTGTCCTGTCCTGTCCTGTCCTGTGCTGTGCTGTGCTGCATTGCCCTGTTCTGTGCTGTGCTGTCCTGTATTGTCCTGTGCTGCATTGTCCTGTGCTGTCCTGTGCTGTCCTGTGCTGTCCTGTCCTGTGCTGT
This sequence comes from Lithobates sylvaticus, assembly GCA_028564925.1. Taxonomy (NCBI): domain Eukaryota; kingdom Metazoa; phylum Chordata; class Amphibia; order Anura; family Ranidae; genus Lithobates; species Lithobates sylvaticus. The sequence goes on along the minus strand of CM053031.1, from coordinate 2,048,435 downwards.
CCTGTGCTGTCCTGTATTGCCCTGTCCTGTCCTGTGCTGTCCTGTCCTGTCCTGTGCTGTGCTGTGCTGCATTGCCCTGTTCTGTGCTGTGCTGTCCTGTATTGTCCTGTGCTGCATTGTCCTGTCCTGTCCTGTCCTGTGCTGTCCTGTCCTGTCCTGTGCTGTCCTGTCCTGTGCTGTCCTGCATTGTCCTGTCCTGTCCTGTGCTGTCCTGTATTGTCCTGTCCTGTCCTGTCCTGTCCTGTGCTGTCCTGTCCTGTCCTGTGCTGTCCTGTATTGTCCTGTCCTGTCCTGTGCTGTCCTGTATTGTCCTGTCCTGTGCTGTCCTGTGCTGTCCTGTATTGTCCTGTCCTGTGCTGTCCTGTCCTGTCCTGTGCTGTCCTGTGCTGTCCTGCATTGTCCTGTCCTGTCCTGTACTGTCCTGTGCTGTCCTGCATTGTCCTGTCCTGTCCTGTGCTGCATTGCCCTGTTCTGTGCTGTGCTGTCCTGTAGTGTTCTGTGCTGTATTGTCCTGTCCTGTCCTGTGCTGTGCTGCATTGTCCTGTCCTGTCCTGTCCTGTCCTGTGCTGTGCTGCATTGTCCTGTCCTGTCCTGTCCTGTCCTGTGCTGCATTGCCCTGTTCTGTGCTGTGCTGTCCTGTGCTGTGCTGCATTGTCCTGTCCTGTCCTGTCCTGTCCTGTGCTGCATTGCCCTGTTCTGTGCTGTGCTGTCCTGTAGTGTTCTGTGCTGTATTGTCCTGTCCTGTCCTGTGCTGTGCTGCATTGTCCTGTCCTGTCCTGTCATGTGCTGTGCTGCATTGTCCTGTCCTGTGCTGTGCTGCATTGTCCTGTCATGTGCTGTGCTGCATTGTCCTGTCCTGTGCTGTCCTGTGCTGTGCTGCATTGTCCTGTCCTGCATTGTCCTGTCCCAGGGGCGGACTGACCATTCGGCCACTCGGGCACTTCCCGAGGGCCCCGGGCCACTAGGGGGCCCCATCAGGGTTGCCAGCCTCAGTAAAACCAGGGACAGTTTTTATAGCTTATGTTATAGCTGCCCCCCCTCTCCAGTACCTTCTCAGCCAATAGAAACATGTCTGTGTATACTGTCTGATTGTATACTGTGTGGCCCCATAAACTCTGATTGTCTGGGGGCCCCATAATCTCCTATTGCCCGGGGGCCCCATGAGTTGTCAGTCCGCCCCTGTCCTGTCCTGTGCTGCATTGTCCTGTCATGTGCTGTGCTGCATTGTCCTGTCCTGCATTGTCCTGTCATGTCCTGTCCTGTGCTGTGCTGTGCTGCATTGTCCTGTCCTGCATTGTCCTGTCCTGTGCTGTGCTGCATTGTCCTGTCATGTGCTGTGCTGCATTGTCCTGTCCTGCATTGTCCTGTCCTGTGCTGTGCTGCATTGTCCTGTCATGTGCTGTGCTGCATTGTCCTGTCCTGTGCTGTGCTGCATTGTCCTGTCCTGCATTGTCCTGTCCTGTCCTGTTCTGTGCTGTGCTGCCCTGTATTGTCCTGTGCTGCATTGTCCTGTCCTGTCCTGTTCTGTGCTGTGCTGCCCTGTATTGTCCTGTGCTGCATTGTCCTGTCCTGTCCTGTCCTGTGCTGTCCTGTCCTGTCCTGTATTGTCCTGTGCTGTCCTGTGCTGTCCTGTCCTGTGCTGTCCTGTATTGTCCTGTCCTGTCCTGTGCTGTCCTGTCCTGTCCTGTGCTGTCCTGTATTGTCCTGTCCTGTGCTGTCCTGTCCTGTGCTGTCCTGTGCTGTCCTGTGCTGTCCTGCATTGTCCTGTCCTGTCCTGTCCTGTATTGTCCTGTATTGTCCTGTGCTGTCCTGCATTGTCCTGTATTGTATTGTCCTGTCCTGTCCTGTCCTGTCCTGTATTGTCCTGTCCTGTCCTGTCCTGTGCTGTCCTGTATTGTCCTGTCCTGTCCTGTATTGTCCTGTATTGTCCTGTGCTGTCCTGCATTGTCCTGTCCTGTCCTGTCCTGTGCTGTGCTGTATTGTCCTGTCCTGTCCTGTGCTGTCCTGTCCTGTCCTGTCCTGTGCTGTCCTGTGCTGTCCTGTCCTGTCCTGTGCTGTCCTGTGCTGTGCTGTCCTGTCCTGTCCTGTGCTGTGCTGTATTGTCCTGTCCTGTCCTGTATTGTCCTGTCCTGTCCTGTGCTGTCCTGTCCTGTCCTGTGCTGTCCTGTGCTGTGCTGTGCTGTCCTGCATTGTCCTGTCCTGTCCTGTGCTGTCCTGCATTGTCCTGTCCTGTCCTGTCCTGCATTGTCCTGTCCTGTATTGTCCTGTCCTGTCCTGTCCTGTCCTGTGCTGTCCTGTATTGTCCTGTCCTGTCCTGTCCTGTATTGTCCTGTATTGTCCTGTGCTGTCCTGCATTGTCCTGTCCTGTCCTGTCCTGTGCTGTGCTGTATTGTCCTGTCCTGTCCTGTGCTGTCCTGTCCTGTCCTGTCCTGTGCTGTCCTGTGCTGTCCTGTCCTGTCCTGTGCTGTCCTGTGCTGTGCTGTCCTGTCCTGTCCTGTGCTGTGCTGTATTGTCCTGTCCTGTCCTGTATTGTCCTGTCCTGTCCTGTGCTGTCCTGTCCTGTCCTGTGCTGTCCTGTGCTGTGCTGTGCTGTCCTGCATTGTCCTGTCCTGTCCTGTGCTGTCCTGCATTGTCCTGTCCTGTCCTGTCCTGCATTGTCCTGTCCTGTATTGTCCTGTCCTGTACTGTCCTGTGCTGTGCTGTCCTGTGCTGTCCTGTCCTGTGCTGTCCTGTGCTGTGCTGTCCTGTCCTGTGCTGTCCTGCATTGTCCTGTCCTGTGCTGTCCTGCATTGTCCTGTCCTGTCCTGTGCTGTCCTGCATTGTCCTGTCCTGTGCTGTCCTGTGCTGTGCTGTCCTGCATTGTCCTGTCCTGTGCTGTCCTGCATTGTCCTGTCCTGTGCTGTCCTGCATTGTCCTGTCCTGTGCTGTCCTGCATTGTCCTGTCCTGTCCTGCATTGTCCTGTCATGTGCTGTGCTGTCCTGTATTGTCCTGTCCTGTCTTGTATTGTCCTGTATTGTCCTGTCCTGTCCTGTGCTGTCCTGTCCTGTCCTGTGCTGTGCTGTGCTGTGCTGCATTCCTGTCCCGGTGACAACTCCTCCCCTTTTCTTATGCAGTTGTCTCCGGGACAGGAAATGAGGGAAAATCTCCCTGTGGTGACACAAGCACGTTCCCACCTGGGCTGCAGTATAAATGGAGGCAAGGGGGGAAATTTGGGGTGATACCCCGGGGTTCCCCCAATTCCATGGATGGTGATTGGTGGGAGCGGACCGCCCACCGCATATCACATGACAGGGGCCACCCCTCCCCTCCCCCACCCGCACAGTATAAAGTGTAATACGGAGTCATTGCGTCTCACAGGATCGGTGTCACAGGGGAGGAAGTGGTGATGGGGACACGGCGGGGGGAGGGGAGTTGGGAAATATGGGGGGAGGTGAAGTGCGGTCTGTGATTTCACAATCATGTCTGTACAGAGATTGGATCCCTTCCATGTGTGCGAGAGACGTTACATCCCCTCCCCCCACCCCCCATCTACACCCCCTCCCCCCATCTAAATTACACCCCCCCCCATCTACATGATTGTCCCATTATTCTAGAAATCCTTTCCATTCTCATCACAGACCTTCATTTACACCCAATGATGTCATCACCGGGTCTCTGCGCTTCTCTCTGCAATGCAGGCAGATCATGGCTGGTGGGAGGGGCCGGCAGGGGGCGGTACATAGCTTCCTGATAACATCCCAGCCCCCCCCCCTCAGTCCTGATGTAAACAGTGGGAGGAGTTATATAAATAGCAGAATGCCTTGCTGGGTGGAGTCAGTCTGGAGGAGTGGGTGGTCCTCAGCAGGCTGTATTTGGATAGGTAACGCCCACATGTAATGCCGAGTCTCCAATAAATGAAAGGGGTGGGGCCTGGGACAGTCGGGCTGTGGAGAAAAGGACTAGATGATGCTGGACGTTCTCCAGTCAGGAAATGGGGCGGGGCTCTATCTGACTTGCTGCAACTTCTAATGCACATTGTGAGAAGCTCACAGTGTTCAGTGACATCAGAGGAAGACATTTCAGTCCAGGAGAGGAGCCGCTACACCTGTGCAAGACTGAAAGGGAGGAGCCGCTACACCTGTGCAAGGCTGAAGGGGAGGAGCCGGTACACCTGTGCAAGGCTGAAGGGGAGGAGCCGCTACACCTGTGCAAGGCTGAAGGGGAGGAGCCGCTACACCTGTGCAAGGCTGAAGGGGAGGAGCCGCTACACCTGTGCAAGACTGAAGGGGAGGAGCCACTACACCTGTGCAAGGCTGAAGGGGAGGAGCCGCTACACCTGTGCAAGACTGAAGGGGAGGAGCCGCTACACCTGTGCAAGGCTGAAGGGGAGGAGCCGCTACACCTGTGCAAGACTGGAGGGGAGGAGCCGGTACACCTGTGCAAGGCTGAAGGGGAGGAGCCGCTACACCTGTGCAAGGCTGAAGGGGAGGAGCCGCTACACCTGTGCAAGGCTGAAGGGGAGGAGCCGCTACACCTGTGCAAGACTGAAGGGGAGGAGCCGCTACACCTGTGCAAGGCTGAAGGGGAGGGGCCGCTACACCTGTGCAAGACTGAAGGGGAGGGGCCGCTACACCTGTGCAAGGCTGAAGGGGAGGAGCCGCTACACCTGTGCAAGGCTGAAGGGGAGGGGCCGCTACACCTGTGCAAGGCTGAAGGGGAGGAGCCGCTACACCTGTGCAAGGCTGAAGGGGAGGAGCCGCTACACCTGTGCAAGGCTGAAGGGGAGGGGCCGCTACACCTGTGCAAGACTGAAGGGGAGGAGCCGCTATGCCTGTGCAAGGGAGGGGGAGGAGCCGCTACACCTGTGCAAGACTGAAGGGGAGGAGCCGCTACACCTGTGCAAGGGAGGGGGAGGAGCCAGTACACCTGTGCAAGACTGAAGGGGAGGAGCCGGTACACCTGTGCATGAGAGGGGGGAGGAGCCGCTACACCTGTGCAAGACTGAAGGGGAGGAGCCGCTATGCCTGTGCAAGGGAGGGGGAGGAGCCAGTACACCTGTGCAAGACTGGAGGGGAGGAGCCGCTACACCTGTGCAAGACTGAAGGGGAGGAGCCGCTACGCCTGTGCAAGGGAGGGGGAGGAGCCGCTACACCTGTGCAAGACTGAAGGGGAGGAGCCGCTACGCCTGTGCAAGGGAGGGGGAGGAGCCAGTACACCTGTGCAAGACTGAAGGGGAGGAGCCGCTACACCTGCGCAAGACTGGAGGGTAGGAGTGGTTACCTTTGAGATGGACTAAAATGGGAGGAAATATACATAAATTACAGAAAAATGTACAAAACAAATCCATAGAATAATAAAGTGTAACAGTTATGGGTGGAGCTCAGACAATCTCCACCCTTCACCTCTTAACCCTATTACACTGAGTGACGCCTTTGTAAGGATTTCCTTCTATCTGGCCTCACAGTGGCCGCCTGTGTGGAGACATCCCGGACTCCTCCTCTGCAGGCCCGGGGAATATTCATTATAGACAACCAGTGGCTGTCACAGCAAAAATGGCGGCGCCCCTGTCCGGGGACAATTACTGTGTCTCGATCAAAGGACATTTTCTTTATCCTTGCGCCTCGCAGGTAGTCCAATACAGGGAAACAAGCGGTTACCATAACAACTGACCCGCCCTTATAGTGAATGACATCACAGGAAGAGTGTCCTTTCCCGGAAGTCGTACAGGAGACAGCTGTGTCACGTGAGTGATGTGTGTAGAGCTGTATATACTGTGTGTGTGTGTGATGTGTATATATACAATATCTGACAATAGTAAGTACACCCCTCAGTGACATTCATGTGACAACACTGAAGAAATGACACTTGTCTACAATGTAAAGTAGTGAGTGTACAGCTTGTATAACAGTGTAAATTTGCCGTCCCCTCAAAATAACTCAACACACAGCCATTAATGTCTAAACCGCTGGCAACAAAAGTCAGTACACCCCTAAGTGAAAATCTCCAAATTGGGCCCAAAGTGTCCATATTTTGTGTGGCCACCATTATTTTCCAGCACTGCCTTAACCCTCTTGGGCATGGAGGTCACCAGAGCTTCACAGGTTGTCACTGGAGTCCTCTTCCCCTCCTCCATGATGACATCACAGAGCTGGGGTCCTCTTCCCCTCCCCCATGATGACATCACGGAGCTGGTGGATGATGGAGACCTTGCGCTCCTCCACCTTCCGTTTGAGGATCCCCCAAAGACCGAGCCGATCGGCCCTATAGGCACATCATGCAAGCTGCTTAGGGCCCCGCCGCTGTGGGGGGGCCCCCAAGACCCAGAATCCCCCCCCCTGCACCTCTGGCTGGCCGTTTAGAGTGCAGTGAGGAGGAGGTGGAAGGCGGCGATCGGCAGCTCTATGGTGCCTGAGTGGGCAGCGGGATCTCTCTGGGGTTTGTAGTATTCTCAGTGTATACAGTGGAGAGGAGAAGGGAGGGGCCTCTGACCCGGGCAGGTATCAGTTTCACTTTCACTCTGCTTGAACACTGTTGCTGATGCCCGGGTCAGAGGCCCCTCCCCTCTCCGCTGTATACATTCGGAGATAGAACTACTAGCCCCAGGGAGATCCCCCTGCCTGTGGGCACCATAGAGCTGCCGATCGCCGCCTCCCACCTCCACCAGCCAGGTACAGGGGAACCTCTGCAAGGGGGGAGTCAGCTGTTTGGGGGCCCAAATGTAGGAGGGGGGGCCCTCTGGGGACACTGATGTAAGAGGGGGGCCCTCTGGGGACACTGATGTAAGAGGGGGGCCCTCTGGGGACACTGATGAAAGAGGGGGGCCCTCTGGGGACACTAATGTCAGAGGGGGGGCTCTCTTGGGACACCAATGTAAGGGGGGGATCTCTGAGGACCTCATTCTGTTCTATATTGTTGTACTTATTCTTTGAATGTTTTGTTTAAAGGAGGGAGGATTGTTTTGGGAGCGCTGAAGTGTCAGGTGTGACTGTGTGGCAAATGGTTCCCATAGCTCACAGCATCACGGGTCAAGTAGAGGGCCCCTTAGCAGAATTTTGCTTAGGGCCCCAGGGAGGTCAGGATCGGCACTGCCCACAGATGATCAATAGGGTTTAGGTCTGGAGACATGCTTGGCCAGTCCATCACCTTTACCCTCAGCTTCTTTAGCAAGGCAGTGGTGGTGTTGGAGGTGTGTTTGGGGTGGTTATCATGTTGGAATACTGCCCTGCGGCCCAGTCTCTGAAGGGAGGGGAAGCTCTGCTTCAGTATGTCACAGTACATGTTGGCATTCATGGTTCCCTCAATGATCTGTAGCCCCCCAGTGCCGGCAGCACTCATGTAGCCCCAGACCATGACACTCCCACCACCATGACACTCCCCCCACCATGACACTCCCCCCACCATGACACTCCCCCCCACCATGACACTCCCCCACCATGACACTCCCACCACCATGACACTCCCCCCCACCATGACACTCCCACCACCATGACACTCCCACCACCATGCCTGATTGTAGACAAGACACACTTGTCTTTGTCCTCCTCACCTGGTTGCCCCCACACACACCTGACACCATCTGACACCAAATACCTTTTATCTTGGTCTCATCAGACCACAGGACGTGGTTCCAGTAATCCATGTCCTTAGTCTGCTTGTCTTCAGCAAACTGTTTGTGGTCTTTCTTGTGGATCATTTTTAGAAGAGTCTGCCTTCTGGGGCGACAGCCATGCAGACCAATTTGATGCAGTGTGCGGCGTATGGTCTGAGCACTGACAGGCTGACCCCCCCCCCACCCCTACAGCCTCTGCAGCAATGCTGGCAGCACTCATACCTCTATTTCCCAAAGACAACCTCTGGATATGACGCTGAGCACGTGACCTAAACTTCTTTGGTGGACCATGGCGAGGCCTGTTCTGAGGGGAACCTGTCCTGTTATACCGCTGGATGGTCTTGGCCACCGTGCTGCAGATCAGTTTCAGGGTCTTGGCAATCTTCTTATAGCCTCGGCCATCTTTATGTAGAGCAACAATTCTTATCTTCAGATCCTCAGAGAGTTCTTTGCCATGAGGTGCCATGTTGTACTTCCAGTGACCAGTATGAGAGAGTGAGAGCGATAACACCAAATTTAACACACCTGCTCCCCATTCACACCTGAGACCTTGTAACACTAACGAGTCACATGACACCGGGGGAGGGAAAATGGCTAATTAGGGCCAATTTGGAGATTTTCACTTAGGGGTGTACTGACTTTTGTTGCCAGCGGTTTAGACATTAACCACTTGCCTACCAGGCACCAACACCCCCCTCCCATCCAGACCAATTTTCAGCTTTCGGTGCTCTCACGCTTTGACTGACAATTACTCAGTCATGCAACACTGTACCCAAATGAATTTTTTGTCCTTTTTTTTTCCCACAAATAGAGCTTTCTTTTGGTGGTATTTGATCACCTCTGGGGTTTTTTATTTTTTGCGCTATAATTGAAAAAAGACCGAAAATTTTGAAAAAGAACACATTTTTCTTTGTGTCTGTGATACAATTTAGGAAATGTATTAATTTTTCTTCATAAATTTTGGCCACAATTTATACTGCCACATATCTTTGGTAAAAATAACCCAAATTAGTGGAAATTATTTGGTCTTTGTGAAAGTTACAGACTCTACAATCTGTGGTGTGAATTATACAAAATTGATCACATCTGATGTACTGGTGGCCGATCTCATTTCTTGTGACCCGAACAGCCAGGAAAGTACAAATACCCCCCAAATGACCCCTTTTTTGAAAGTAGACATTCCAAAGTATTTAGTAAGAGGCATGGTGAGCTTTTTGATGTTGTCATTTTTTCCCACAATTCTTTGCAAAATGAATTATTTTTTTATTTTTAATTTTTTTTCTACAAAATTGTCATTGTAATAGGTTATTTCTCTCACATGGCATGTGTATACCACAAATGACACCCCAAAATAAATTCTGCTACTTCTCCTGAGTATTACGATACCACATATGTGGGACTTTTCCACAGCCTGGCCACATAGAGAGGCCCAACATGCAGGGAGCGCCATCATGTGTTCTAGGAGCATAAATTACACATCTAAATTGTTGACTACCCATTACTTTTGAAGGCCCTGGAGCACCAGGACAATGACACGTGACACTGACGTGGCACTGATGACACGTGACACTGACAGATGGCACTGAGAGATGGCACTCATACGTGGCACTAATACGTGGCACTGATGACACATGACACTGATGACAGATGGCACTGATACGTGGCATTGATGACAGGCGACACTGATAACAGATGGCACGTGACACTGACAGGTGGCACTGATGACAGATGGCACTAATATGTGGCACTGACTACAGATGGCACTGACTACAGATGGCACTGACTACAGATGGCACTGACTACAGATGGCACTGGGGATGGCACTGGCGGATGGCACTGGCGGATGGCACTGGGGATGGCACTGGGGATGGCACTGGCGGATGGCACTGGCGGATGGCAATGGCACTGGAGATGGCACTGGAGATGGCACTGGCAATGGCGATGGCACTGGCGGATGGCACTGGAGATGGCACTGGCGGATGGCACTGGCGGATGGCAATGGCACTGGCGGATGGCACTGGCAGATGGCACTGGCGGATGGCACTAGGGATGGCACTGGGGATGTCATTGGGGACAGATGACATTAGGGACAGATGACATTGGGGACAGATTGCAGTGGTGGCAGTGGGCACAGATGGCATTTTATTTTTATTTATTTTTTTTGTAAAATACGGCGCTGCAGCCGTTCATCTCCCCCTCCTTACACGCTGTCTCTGTGTGAGGAGGAGGAGCGGCGCTGAGAGATGATCTCATATGTTTACATATGGCCAGGGCGATCGCGCTGTAAACGGCCGCTGTTATTGGCCGTTTACAGCGATCTGTGATTGGCCGTGTCCGAGGGACACGGCCAACACAGAATTTCCCTGCTGCGCGCTCGTGAGCGCGCACAGGGAACGAGGAAAGGGGAGGCCGTCATATGATGGCCTCCCGGGATTTGGCATCCGCGCTGTGGCCGTCATTTGGCTACGGCCGGATGCGAAGTGGTTAATGGCTGTGTGTTGAGTTATTTTGGGGGGACGGCAAATTTACACTGTTATACAAGCTGTACACTCACTACTTTACATTGTAGACAAGTGTCATTTCTTCAGTGTTGTCACATGAAAAGATTTACAGAAATGTGACTAAGGGGTGTACTTACTTTTGTCAGATACTGTGTTTGTCGTGTATAGATGATGTGTAATGTAGGTGAGGGATGTATATATATCTGTATACACTATGTGGTCTGTGTACATTGGGGGAGGGGGGGACATTGCTGTACTGAGCCAGCAGAGTTCAGGAACCATTCAGTCTGATCAGTCATGTGATGTGACATCATCAGAACTGGTGTCAGTTTGTATCCATGGTAACGCTGTGTATAATAATCTCTATCTTATATTTAGGATCTCCCGAACTTCCCCCCCCCAATATCAGGAGACTGAACCCCCCGTCTCTGCGCTGTCACATCGCTGTGGACTCGGAGACTCAGGACTGGTAATCTATCATTTCTATGCTTTCTATCAGCTGTTTGTGTGTGTGTATATATAGAGATATTAGACGGATGGGGGTGTTTGCTTTGAATATAGAAATTAATGAAATGCCCCTGTTGGGTTCGGGTGCTGGGGTGAGGTGTAGTTCCGGTGCTGGGGTGAGGTGTAGTTCCGGTGCTGGGGTGAGGGGTGAGGTGTAGTTCCGGTGCTGGGGTGAGGGGTGAGGTGTAGTTCTGGTGCTGGGGTGAGGGGTGAGGTGTAGTTCCGGTGCTGGGGTGAGGTGTAGTTCCGGTGTTGGGGTGAGGGGTGCGGTGTAGTTCCGGTGCTGGGGTGAGGGGTGAGGTGTAGTTCTGGTGCTGGGGTGAGGGGTGAGGTGTAGTTCCGGTGCTGGGGTGAGGGGTGAGGTGTGGTGCTGGGGTGAGGGGTGAGGTGTAGTTCCGGTGCTGGGGTGAGGTGTGGTTCTGGGGTGAGGTGTGAGGTGTAGTTACGGTGCTGGGGTGAGGTGTAGTTCTGGTGCTGGGGTGAGGTGTAGTTCTGGTGCTGGGGTGAGGGGTGAGGTGTGGTTCCGGTGCTGGGGTGAGGTGTAGTTCTGGTGCTGGGGTGTGGGGTGAGGTGTAGTTCTGGTGCTGGGGTGAGGGGTGAGGTGTGGTTCTGGGGTGAGGTGTAGTTCCGGTGCTGGGGTGAGGGGTGAGGTGTAGTTCCGGTGCTGGGGTGAGGGGTGAGGTGTAGTTCCGGTGCTGGGGTGAGGGGTGAGGTGTAGTTCTGGTGCTGGGGTGAGGGGTGAGGTGTAGTTCCGGTGCTGGGGTGAGGGGTAGTGCTGGGGTGAGGTGTAGTTCCGGTGCTGGGGTGAGGGGTGAGGTGTAGTTCCGGTGCTGGGGTGAGGGGTGAGGTGTAGTTCCGGTGCTGGGGTGAGGGGTGAGGTGTAGTTCCGGTGCTGGGGTGAGGGGTGAGGTGTAGTTCCGGTGCTGGGGTGAGGGGTGAGGTGTAGTTCCGGTGCTGGGGTGAGGTGTAGTTCCGGTGCTGGGGTGAGGGGTGAGGTGTAGTTCCGGTGCTGGGGTGAGGGGTGAGGTGTAGTTCCGGTGCTGGGGTGAGGGGTGAGGTGTAGTTCCGGTGCTGGGGTGAGGGGTGAGGTGTAGTTCCGGTGCTGGGGTGAGGGGTGAGGTGTAGTTCTGGTGCTGGGGTGCTGGGGTGAGGTGTAGTTCCGGTGCTGGGGTGAGGTGTAGTTCCGGTGCTGGGGTGAGGTGTAGTTCCGGTGCTGGGGTGAGGGGTGCGGTGTAGTTCCGGTGCTGGGGTGAGGGGTGCGGTGTAGTTCCGGTGCTGGGGTGAGGTGTAGTTCCGGTGCTGGGGTGAGGGGTGCGGTGTAGTTACGGTGCTGGGGTGAGGGGTGCGGTGTAGTTACGGTGCTGGGGTGAGGGGTGCGGTGTAGTTCCGGTGCTGGGGTGAGGTGTAGTTCGGGTGCTGGGGTGAGGGGTGAGGTGTAGTTCCGGTGCTGGGGTGAGGTGTAGTTCCGGTGCTGGGGTGAGGTGTAGTTCCGGTGCTGGGGTGAGGTGTAGTTCCGGTGCTGGGGTGAGGTGTAGTTCCGGTGCTGGGGTGAGGGGTGAGGTGTAGTTCCGGTGCTGGGGTGAGGGGTGCGGTGTAGTTCTGGTGCTGGGGTGAGGGGTGCGGTGTAGTTCTGGTGCTGGGGTGAGGGGTGAGGTGTAGTTCTGGTGCTGGGGTGAGGTGTAGTTCCGGTGCTGGGGTGAGGTGTAGTTCCGGTGCTGGGGTGAGGTGTAGTTCCGGTGCTGGGGTGAGGTGTAGTTCCGGTGCTGGGGTGAGGTGTAGTTCCGGTGCTGGGGTGAGGTGTAGTTCCGGTGCTGGGGTGAGGTGTAGTTCCGGTGCTGGGGTGAGGTGTAGTTCCGGTGCTGGGGTGAGGTGTAGTTCCGGTGCTGGGGTGAGGTGTAGTTCCGGTGCTGGGGTGAGGTGTAGTTCCGGTGCTGGGGTGAGGGGTGAGGTGTAGTTCCGGTGCTGGGGTGAGGGGTGCGGTGTAGTTCTGGTGCTGGGGTGAGGGGTGAGGTGTAGTTCCGGTGCTGGGGTGAGGTGTAGTTCCGGTGCTGGGGTGAGGGGTGCGGTGTAGTTCTGGGGTGAGGTGTAGTTCCGGTGCTGGGGTGAGGGGTGAGGTGTAGTTCCGGTGCTGGGGTGAGGGGTGAGGTGTAGTTCCGGTGCTGGGGTGAGGGGTGAGGTGTAGTTCCGGTGCTGGGGTGAGGGGTGAGGTGTAGTTCCGGTGCTGGGGTGAGGGGTGAGGTGTAGTTCCGGTGCTGGGGTGAGGGGTGAGGTGTAGTTCTGGTGCTGGGGTGAGGTGTAGTTCTGGTGCTGGGGTGAGGTGTAGTTCTGGTGCTGGGGTGAGGTGTAGTTCTGGTGCTGGGGTGAGGTGTAGGTCTGGTGCTGGGGTGAGGGGTGAGGTGTAGTTCCGGTGAGGGGTGAGGTGTAGTTCCAGTGCTGGGGTGAGGGGGTGAGGTGTTGTTCCGGTGAGGGGTGAGGGGTGAGGTGTAGTTCCGGTGAGGGGTGAGGTGTAGTTCCGGTGCTGGGGTGAGAGGTGAGGGGTGAGGTGTAGTTCCGGTGCTGGGGTGAGGTGTAGTTCCGGTGAGGTGTAGTTCCGGTGCTGGGGTGAGGGGTGAGGTGTAGTTCCGGTGAGGGGTGAGGGGTAGTTCTGGTGCTGGGGTGAGAGGTGAGGTGTAGTGCTGGTGCTGGGGTGAGGTGTAGTTCTGGTGCTGGGGTGAGGTGTAGTGCTGGTGCTGGGGTGAGGGGTAGTGCTGGTGCTGGGGTGAGGGGTGAGGTGTAGTTCTGGTGCTGGGGTGAGGGGTGAGGTGTAGTTCTGGTGCTGGGGTGAGGGGTGAGGTGTAGTTCTGGTGCTGGGGTGAGGGGTGAGGTGTAGTTCTGGTGCTGGGGTGAGAGGTGAGGTGTAGTGCTGGTGCTGGGGTGAGGTGTAGTTCTGGTGCTGGGGTGAGGTGTAGTGCTGGTGCTGGGGTGAGGTGTAGTGCTGGTGCTGGGGTGAGGGGTGAGGTGTAGTTCTGGTGCTGGGGTGAGGGGTGAGGTGTAGTTCTGGTGCTGGGGTGAGGGGTGAGGTGTAGTTCTGGTGCTGGGGTGAGGGGTGAGGTGTAGTTCTGGTGCTGGGGTGAGGGGTGAGGTGTAGTTCTGGTGCTGGGGTGAGGGGTGAGGTGTAGTTCCGGTGCTGGGGTGAGGGGTGAGGTGTAGTTCCGGTGCTGGGGTGAGGGGTGAGGTGTAGTTCCGGTGCTGGGGTGAGGGGTGAGGTGTAGTTCTGGTGCTGGGGTGAGGGGTGAGGTGTAGTTCTGGTGCTGGGGTGAGGGGTGAGGTGTAGTTCCGGTGCTGGGGTGAGGTGTAGTTCCCTTATTTGCGGTTCTCACCAATTTACAATCGGAGGATGGATCTCTATCAGTTCTGTCCAGTCATCTATAAGGGCCCAATGACCAGCAACTCTCTGACACTCCGTCTCCCCTTCATGGGGGGCAGAGAGACCTCGGACACTCCGGTGCCGTTGGGGCCGCTCTGATGGGTGGTGCCCATCGGCACCCATCAGCGCGGCCCCATCGGCACCCATCAGCGCAGCGCGGCCCCACCGGCACCCATCAGCGCGGCCCCACCGGCACCCATCAGCGCGGCCCCACCGGCACCCATCAGCACGGCCCCATCGGCACCCATCAGCGCGGCCCCACCGGCACCCATCAGCGCGGCCCCACCGGCACCCATCAGCGCGGCCCCACCGGCACCCATCAGCGCGGCCCCACCGGCACCCATCAGCGCGGCCCCACCGGCACCCATCAGCGATAGAGAAAAAATTACTTTACAAAATGTTATAACAGAAACAAAGAAAAACGTTGGTCTTTTTTTGTTTGTTTAGCAAAAAATAAAAAATAAACCCCAACGGTGATTAAATATCACCAAAAGAAATCTCTATTTGTGTGAAAAACAAAAATCTAAAAATGTCATGTGGGTACAGCGTGGAGTAATTGTCAGTCAAAGTGTGAGAGCGCCCATCTGTTGATGGGAACCTCAAACACAGAACCGTCCCCCGCAGTGCCCAGACAGGAGAATCTATGCCGTGATTGGCTCACACAGATACTAAGCTGCCAACTGTTCAGGGGGTGAGATCAGTGTGTCAGAGGTCTCTCTGCCCCCCATGAAGGGGAGACGGAGTGTCCGAGGTCTCTCTGCCCCCCATGAAGGGGAGACGGAGTGTCCGAGGTCTCTCTGCCCCCATGAAGGGGAGACGGAGTGTCCGAGGTCTCTCTGCCCCCCACGAAGGGGAGACGGAGTGTCCGAGGTCTCTCTGCCCCCCATGAAGGGAGACGGAGTGTCCGAGGTCTCTCTGCCCCCCACGAAGGGGAGACGGAGTGTCCGAGGTCTCTCTGCCCCCATGAAGGGGAGACGGAGTGTCCGAGGTCTCTCTGCCCCCATACTGGGGAGATGGAGTGTCAGAGGTCTCTCTGCCCCCCATGAAGGGGAGACGGAGTGTCAGAGGTCTCTCTGCCCCCCATGAAGGGGAGACGGAGTGTCAGAGGTCTCTCTGCCCCCCATGAAGGGGAGACGGAGTGTCAGAGGTCTCTCTGCCCCCCATGAAGGGGAGACGGAGTGTCAGAGAGTTGCTGGTCATTGGGCCCTTATAGAAGACTGGACAGAACTGATAGAGATCCATCCTCCGATTGTAAATTGGTGAGAACCGGAACTACACCTCACCCCTCACCCCAGCACCAGAACTACACCTCACCCCTCACCCCAGCACCGGAACTACACCTCACCCCAGCACCCGTTTGGGTGTTTCTGGAAGGACGTCAGTAGACACCCTCCCGGAATTGGCTGACCGCGCTGTCTCCGTCTTTTGGTCGGCAAGCGGTTATAGAATTAATTTTCTCGGGTAAGTTCTGCCTTGGCTGAGGTGCCGGTCTGTCAGATTGTAGGTGACTGGAGGCGGGGCCACACATGGATGGCAATTCAGCGGGACATTTAGGATCATGTGTGGGCAGGCTGGTTGTACAGAAGTTGATCTATTGATCGATTTGTGTAAAACTAGCCTGCTGGAAAATGTTCTCTCCATCAGCAATGTCGGCTGTCGCTGTATGTCGGCTGTCGCTGTATGTCGGCTGTCGCTGTATGTCGGCTGTCGCTGTATGTCGGCTGTCGCTGTATGTCTGAGGGTCGGGAAGTCTCCCCGCTGTCAGAATACAATCACTCAGAGGGAGGGATTCCCCCCTATTCCATATAGAGCAGGGGGAGGCAACCTGTGGCCCTCCGGCTGTTGCAGAACTACAAGTCCCATCATGCCTCTGGAAGTAATTGTAACTGCCAGCCTTGCAATGCCTCGTGGGTAATGTAGTTCCAGCTGGATGGCCCCAAGGTGCCTCCCCCTGATTATAGAGTATATAGATGGGGAAATCAAGTCCTGTATGACCAGCCTACAGCTGTGAGAAGAGACCCGGAATCCTCCTATAGTGAGGGCCGAGAGCTCCGCCCTCCAGCCTTAAAGTGTTTGTAATGGCAAAAATGTAAAACTTCTAACCCAACGTGATCCCAGTCCTCCAACCCAAAGGGGGCAGCATATGCCCCACCTTGGATCTGAAAGATCCCAAAATGTCTTCATTTGAACCCAAAAAGCCTGCCTGGATTCCCCAGAACCTTCTGTGGACACCCAGGATGTGGACTTGTCTGCCCCCCATTGTTCCAGCACCTCTGCGGTCCCTTTGCTGTGGAGCCCCGGCACCTCCAGTTTGTGGCCCTACATCCTATCTTATATACCTTGCTGGCCCCGTTATGTCTCCCATTATGGAGTATCTGGCTGACCTCCAGCTGAGGACACAGTTGGCACAGGTTCTGCCCCCCCCCCCATTCTCTGGTCATGCTCTTGATACTGATTTTCCACCATACTGAGGCATGCTGGGAGTAGGAGAGGTCATACCAGGCTGGTCACTGCTTCTTTGTGTGCCAATATCCAACTCCTCCTGTAGGCGGCAGTATAACCCGACAGTCTCTGAATTCCGGTGTCCCTCAATGAAGTACAAGAAATTGATTTTATAGTAAGAATACTTTGTCTGTGACCCCCTCCCCCATCTCTCCTCTGCACAGATCTGTCGCCATCCCTGTCCTCTCTTCCCGGACCCCCGATGTCCTCTCCGGAGGTGACGGTGACGGTGCGATTGGTGCGATCCTTCGAGCATCGGAACTTCCGTCCGGTTGTCTATCATGGAGTGAACTTGGATCAGACGGTGCAGGAATTCATAGAATATATAAAGAAAGGTGAGAGAAACATTGAGAAGTGTCATGGCCGTCCCCTGGCTTCACTCCATTCTCTATTGAGGGGGGGAGGGGTGTATGACCGGTCCTCTTCACCTCTTCCCACCATAGACCTGCAGCCGGTGAGGTCTCCGTCCTCTGAAGGTAATGGTGTCACTGGTTTCCTTTCAGATGTGGCGGAGCGGGTTGGATTGCCGCCTCCATTCAAGAAGTACGTCTACGGTGAGTACCCCCTCCCCCTCCCAGGCCTCCAATAGAAGGTGGAGCTATGGAGACCCCATCATTTTGGATGTCTCACTTTTCTCTCTAATCTGCGTTGTACACATTGTAGTCTCACTCCTCCCGCTCACACTTTTACATTATCTTAAAGCCTAAGGGCAACCAAAAAACACCCAGAAAAATCAGCACAAGGGACAAAACTCAGTCAGTAGCATGTGTCCCTTGTGCTGATTCCTCTTAGTAGAGAAGGGACAAATCATAAGGACTGTAAGCTATGTCCCTTGTGCTGATTCTTCTGTTTGTGGTTTTGGCTGCACTTTGAGGCTTTAAAGTCCAACACAAGAAATCCAGGAAGGGTTGTACACCTGTCCTATTCAGCGTTGAGCTTCCCTCACTTCCTGTTTTGAATGACGCCCATCAAATGGACAAAAAAGTTCCCTAATGGGGACACAGAAAGCAGTAACACGGGTTCCAAAGCGGCTGTGTGTCCCCATTGGGGGATATTCTCTTCACTTCCTGTCTGTGATGTGTGTGGAGATTCTACGACTTCAGAGGGCGGAGCCCTGATAGACGGTGGAGAGAATCTCTCTGGCCAAATCTGGTAACAAAACATTTTTTTGTAGCTCATTAAAATAAAAACGAAAACCCGATGGAGAGCGGCTTATGTGTTTTGTATCCTACAACCCGGAGAGTGGAGGGTCTGTAGACATGGGAGGGGGATCTGTCCGATGAAGGTAAATAGTGATTCTGCTTTTGTGTTTTTGCAGATACAATGAAGATCATCCACCAGGCACATGGAGCCAAGGTCAGCCCAAACTCCGCCCATAACCGGAGCCTCGTCTTCTCATGTCACTTGTGTTTATGTACTCGTATTGTCTGCAAATACCGCACCCCCGCCAATACTGTACCGTACCTCCGCCAACACCGTACCCCTCGTACCTCCGCCAATACCGTACCCCTCGTACCTCCGCCAATACTGTACCGTACCCCCGCCAATACCGTACCCCTCGTACCTCCGCCAATACTGTACCGTACCCCCGCCAATACCGTACCCCTCGTACCTCCGCCAATACTGTACCGTACCCCCGCTAATACTGTACCCCTCGTACCTCCGCCAATACTGTACCGTACCCCCGCTAATACCGTACCCCTCGTACCTCCGCCAATACCGTACATACCCCCGCCAATACCGTACCCCTCGTACCTCCGCCAATACCGTACATACCCCCGCCAATATCGTACCTCCTCCAATACTGTACCATACCCCCGCCAATACCGTAACCCTCGTACCTCCGCCAATACTGTATCGTACCCCCGCCAATATAGTACCCCCGCCAATACCGTACCCATTGTACCCCCACCAATACCGCACCTCCGCCAGTACCGTAACCCTCGTACCTCCTCCAATACTGTACCCCCGCCAATACCGTAACCCTCGTACCTCCGCCAATACCGCACCTCCTCCAATACTGTACGTACCCCCGCCAATACCGCACACCCACCAATACTGTACCCCTCGTATCCCCACCAATACTGTACCGTACCTCTCGTACTCCGCCAATACTGTACCGTACCCCCGCCAATACTGTACCTCCACCAGTACCGTACCTCCTCCAATACTGTACCGTACCCCCGCCAATACGGTACCCCTCGTACCTCCGCCAATACAATACTGCCGCCAGTACCGTACCTCCTCCAATACTGTACCGTACCTCCTCCAATACTGTACGTACCCCCGCCAATACCGCACCCCCACCAATACTGTACCCCTCGTACCTCCGCCAATACCGTAACTCCGCCAATACCGTACCTCCTCCAATACTGTACGTACCCCCGCCAATACCGCACCCCCACCAATACTGTACCCCTCGTACCTCCGCCAATACCGTAACTCCGCCAATACCGTACCTCCTCCAATACTGTACCGTACCCCCGCCAATACTGTACCTCTCGTACCTCCGCCAGTACCGTACCTCCTCCAATACTGTACCGTACCCCCGCCAATACTGTACCTCTCGTACCTCCGCCAATACCGTACCGCCGCCAGTACCGTACCAATACCACGGGCGGTGGTCTCAGATGGGAGCATCAATTTAGTTTTAAGAAACTATTAGATAAGAACCTGAACGACCCCAACATACAGGGATATACAGTCTTACAGATACAGTCGGCTCTTTGAGGGCAACCATAATGCTGATGCAGCCCACAATGAAATTGAGTTTGACACCCTTGCTTCAAACCAACTTTATTGTTCCATCATGAATGTGGACACTCCACCCAGCACCTCTCTGACGTATTTCACCCCCTACTGGGGCTTAATTATAGAGCCCACATTTAGTTGGAGGGGAAACGCACTGGAGGAGGTATCGGGGGGGGGGGGGGGGAGTGTACATATTTGTACTGGGATAATAAAGTTGTGATTTGTGGATTCATGTTGTTCTGTGCTGGAGGACTGTCTGACCTGTAACGCACACGTATCGACCAATCAGAATTAGCCACGTTCTGTCTTGTTTGTTGCTATGGGATACAACACTTTACATATTATCACCCCTCCCCCTCCCTTCACCTTAATAAGTCGGCTGAGCACTGCTGTGAGTGACTCTCCCGAGGTGTTGATGTGATTTGTCTCTGTTGCAGACCAATGAGCTGGTGGTGGGTCTGGAGGACGATGAAAAGCTGATCCTGTGCAGCGGACGGACCCTGAGGGAGGCCGGTGTAGGTGAGTTTGGATTCCTTCTCTACTTTATAAATGTGTTTTATGTAAGAACCGTCTGAGCTGCTGAGCGCTGACCAATAGAATCCAAACAAACGCCGGGGGGGGGGGAGGTGCTGGAATCTGGGGGGTTTCCTTTTTTTGTGGGTCCCACAACATGGTGAATGTTGGCACCATATAACGAGGAGAGGGGCCCTCATGTCACCTCGGTGGAGGGTGACGCTGTGCCCGGCTCTGCACAGGGCGGAGTATTTGGGACACAGAGGACTCTGATCGGAGTTCTGCCCAAAGATACACAGCGGGTGAAATAAGTATTGAACCCGTCATCATTTCTTTAGGTAAATCTATTGGTAAAGGTGATGTTGATATGAAATGTTCCCCACATGTCGGTAACAACCCATCCAATCCATCCATCCATACATAGACACCAAAACCAATCAGAAATGAAGTTCTGTGTAATAAAATGGAAGGACACAGGAAAAGTATTGAACCCACTAAATGAAATGTATTTAATACTCGGTACAAAATCCTTTGTTGGTATAATATATATAATATATAATGTGTATATAAACACACGTCCACCCAGACAGGGGTCCAGGTGGCACAGAACACCTGAATATAAAGGTTCTCCCAGTAGGCCAAGGGATTCAAGAAAACCCATGCCGATTGGCTGGGACACCCCATATACCCATAACCTGACCTTGGGTTGCCCCTCTCATATCTAATACCTCCAAGTTCCCGGCCACCTAGTGGTAGAAGAGAAAAGTACAACAAGGCCAAACTTAGGAATCCATGAGGATTTTATAGTGACTGCATTGCATTGGGATCCCTGCACCGGCTCCTACCCTGTGTGTCTGCATTGGGATCCCTGCACCGGCTCCTACCCCCGTGTGTCTGCATTGGGATCCCTGCACCGGCTCCTACCCCCTGTGTGTCTGCATTGGGATCCATGCACCGGCTCCTGCCCCCGTGTGTCTGCATTGGGATCCCTGCACCGGCTCCTACCCCCGTGTGTCTGCATTGGGATCCCTGCACCGGCTCCTACCCCCTGTGTGTCTGCATTGGGATCCATGCACCGGCTCCTGCCCCCGTGTGTCTGCATTGGGATCCCTGCACCGGCTCCTACCCCTGTGTGTCTGCATTGGGATCCCTGCACCGGCTCCTACCCCAGTGTGTCTGCATTGGGATCCCTGCACCGGCTCCTACCCCTGTGTGTCTGCATTGGGATCCCTGCACCGGCTCCTACCCCTGTGTGTCTGCATTGGGATCCCTGCACCGGCTCCTACCCCTGTGTGTCTGCATTGGGATCCCTGCACCGGCTCCTGCCCCCGTGTGTCTGCATTGGGATCCCTGCACCGGCTTCTGCCCCCGTGTGTCTGCATTGGGATCCCTGCACCGGCTCCTACCCCTGTGTGTCTGCATTGGGATCCCTGCACCGGCTCCTACCCCTGTGTGTCTGCATTGGGATCCCTGCACCGGCTCCTACCCTGTGTGTCTGCATTGGGATCCCTGCACCGGCTCCTACCCCTGTGTGTCTGCATTGGGATCCCTGCACCGGCTCCTACCCCTGTGTGTCTGCATTGGGATCCCTGCACCGGCTCCTACCCCTGTGTGTCTGCATTGGGATCCCTGCACCGGCTCCTACCCCTGTGTGTCTGCATTGGGATCCCTGCACCGGCTTCTGCCCCCGTGTGTCTGCATTGGGATCCCTGCACCGGCTCCTGCCCCCGTGTGTCTGCATTGGGATCCGTGTGTCTGCATTGGGATCCCTGCACCGGCTCCTACCCCTGTGTGTCTGCATTGGGATCCCTGCACCGGCTCCTACCCCTGTGTGTCTGCATTGGGATCCCTGCATCGGCTTCTGCCCCCGTGTGTCTGCATTGGGATCCCTGCACCGGCTCCAGCCCCCGTGTGTCTGCATTGGGATCCGTGTGTCTGCATTGGGATCCCTGCACCGGCTCCTGCCCCCGTGTGTCTGCATTGGGATCCCTGCACCGGCTCCTGCCCCCGTGTGTCTGCATTGGGATCCGTGTGTCTGCATTGGGATCCCTGCACCGGCTCCTGCCCCCGTGTGTCTGCATTGGGATCCCTGCACCGGCCACTGCCCCTGTGTGTCTGCATTGGGATCCCTGCACCGGCTCCTGCCCCCGTGTGTCTGCATTGGGATCCCTGCACCGGCTCCTGCCCCCCCGTGTGTCTGCATTGGGATCCCTGCACCGGCTCCGGCCCCCGTGTGTCTGCATTGGGATCCCTGCACCGGCTCCTACCCCTGTGTGTCTGCATTGGAATCCCTGCACCGGCTCCTGCCCCCGTGTGTCTGCATTGGGATCCCTGCACCGGCTCCTGCCCCCGTGTGTCTGCATTGGGATCCCTGCACCGGCTCCTACCCCTGTGTGTCTGCATTGGGATCCCTGCACCGGCTCCTACCCCTGTGTGTCTGCATTGGGATCCCTGCACCGGCTCCTACCCCTGTGTGTCTGCATTGGGATCCCTGCACCGGCTCCTACCCCTGTGTGTCTGCATTGGGATCCCTGCACCGGCTCCTGCCCCCGTGTGTCTGCATTGGGATCCCTGCACCGGCTTCTGCCCCCGTGTGTCTGCATTGGGATCCCTGCACCGGCTCCTGCCCCCGTGTGTCTGCATTGGGATCCCTGCACCGGCTCCTACCCCTGTGTGTCTGCATTGGGATCCCTGCACCGGCTCCTACCCCTGTGTGTCTGCATTGGGATCCCTGCACCGGCTCCTACCCCTGTGTGTCTGCATTGGGATCCCTGCACCGGCTCCTACCCCTGTGTGTCTGCATTGGAATCCCTGCACCGGCTCCTGCCCCTGTGTGTCTGCATTGGGATCCCTGCACCGGCTCCTACCCCTGTGTGTCTGCATTGGGATCCCTGCACCGGCTCCTACCCCTGTGTGTCTGCATTGGGATCCCTGCACCGGCTCCTACCCCTGTGTGTCTGCATTGGGATCCCTGCACCGGCTCCTACCCCCGTGTGTCTGCATTGGGATCCGTGTGTCTGCATTGGGATCCCTGCACCGGCTCCTGCCCCCGTGTGTCTGCATTGGGATCCCTGCACCGGCTCCTGCCCCCGTGTGTCTGCATTGGGATCCCTGCACCGGCTCCTGCCCCCGTGTGTCTGCATTGGGATCCCTGCACCGGCTCCTGCCCCCCCGTGTGTCTGCATTGGGATCCCTGCACCGGCTCCTGCCCCCGTGTGTCTGCATTGGGATCCCTGCACCGGCTCCTCCCCCCGTGTGTCTGCATTGGAATCCCTGCACCGGCTCCTGCCCCCGTGTGTCTGCATTGGGATCCCTGCACCGGCTCCTGCCCCCGTGTGTCTGCATTGGGATCCCTGCACCGGCTCCTACCCCGGTGTGTCTGCATTGGGATCCCTGCACCGGCTCCTACCCCTGTGTGTCTGCATTGGGATCCCTGCACCGGCTCCTACCCCTGTGTGTCTGCATTGGGATCCCTGCACCGGCTCCTACCCCTGTGTGTCTGCATTGGGATCCCTGCACCGGCTCCTACCCCTGTGTGTCTGCATTGGGATCCCTGCACCGGCTCCTACCCCTGTGTGTCTGCATTGGAATCCCTGCACCGGCTCCTGCCCCTGTGTGTCTGCATTGGGATCCCTGCACCAGCTCCTACCCCTGTGTGTCTGCATTGGGATCCCTGCACCGGCTCCTACCCCTGTGTGTCTGCATTGGGATCCCTGCACCGGCTCCTACCCCTGTGTGTCTGCATTGGGATCCCTGCACCGGCTCCTACCCCTGTGTGTCTGCATTGGGATCCCTGCACCGGCTTCTGCCCCCGTGTGTCTGCATTGGGATCCCTGCACCGGCTCCTGCCCCCGTGTGTCTGCATTGGGATCCGTGTGTCTGCATTGGGATCCGTGTGTCTGCATTGGGATCCGTGTGTCTGCATTGGGATCCCTGCACCGGCTCCTGCCCCGTGTGTCTGCATTGGGATCCCTGCACCGGCCACTGCCCCCGTGTGTCTGCATTGGGATCCCTGCACCAGCTCCTGCCCCCCCGTGTGTCTGCATTGGGATCCCTGCACCGGCTCCTGCCCCCGTGTGCCAGCATTGGGATCCCTGCACCGGCTCCTGCCCCCGTGTGTCTGCATTGGGATCCCTGCACCGGCTCCTACCCCCGTGTGTCTGCATTGGGATCCCTGCACCGGCTCCTGCCCCCGTGTGTCTGCATTGGGATCCCTGCACCGGCTCCTGCCCCCGTGTGTCTGCATTGGGATCCCTGCACCGGCTCCTACCCCCGTGTGCCAGCATTGGGATCCCTGCACCGGCTCCTGCCCCCGTGTGTCTGCATTGGGATCCCTGCACCGGCTCCTGCCCCCGTGTGTCTGCATTGGGATCCCTGCACCGGCTCCTGCCCCCGTGTGTCTGGATTGGGATCCCTGCACCGGCTCCTACCCCCGTGTGCCAGCATTGGGATCCCTGCATCGGCTCCTGCCCCCGTGTGTCTGGATTGGGATCCCTGCACCGGCTCCTACCCCCGTGTGCCAGCATTGGGATCCCTGCATCGGCTCCTGCCCCCGTGTGTCTGGATTGGGATCCCTGCACCGGCTCCTGCCTGTATGCCAACCTGTGATCTGATTGAGTGCAGATTCTATATGTGCATCCACATCTATGGGCTCTCTGCACACATCTTTCAGTGTCTCTGCACTCACATTAATTGCCCTGCTGAATGAGCCCTTAAAGGGGCTGTACACCTTCAGTGTTTTTCACCTTCATGCATTCTATGCATTGAGGTGTAAAACCTTCTTTAGTGCAGCTGCCCTCCCAAAGCCCCCGTTTTACTTACCTGAGCCTGGGACGAGCACACCCCCTCCAGCCGCTGTCTCGGGTCCTGATTGGGTAGGTTGATAGCAGGGTAGCCATTGGCTTCCGCTGCTGTCAATCAAATCGAGTGATGCGGGAGTCGGGGGGGCGGAGCCGAGTCCTGCTGTCAATGGACACAGCAGCAGGACACGGGAGTTTGCACACGGGTCTCCCGATGGAGAGCGTCTCTCTGACGGGGCATTCGAGAAGAGGAGGAGCCAGGGGCGCGGCTGAGGGAGGAGGAGCCAGGGGCGCGGCTGAGGGAGGAGGAGCCAGGGGCGCGGCTGAGGGAGGAGGAGCCAGGGGCGCGGCTGAGGGAGGAGGAGCCAGGGGCGCGGCTGAGGGAGGAGGAGCCAGGGGCGCGGCTGAGGGAGGAGGAGCCAGGGGCGCAGCTGAGGGAGGAGGAGCCATGGGCGCGGCTGAGGGAGGAGCAGCCATTGGCTTCCGCTGCTGTCAATCAAATCGAGTGATGCGGGAGTCGGGGGGGCGGAGCCGAGTCCTGCTGTCAATGGACACAGCAGCAGGACACGGGAGTTTGCACACGGGTGTCCCGATGGAGAGCGTCTCTCTGATGGGGCATTCAAGAAGAGGAGGAGCCAGGGGCGCGGCTGAGGGAGGAGGAGCCAGGGGCGCGGCTGAGGGAGGAGGAGCCAGGGGCGCGGCTGAGGGAGGAGGAGCCAGGGGCGTGGCCGAGGGAGGAGGAGGAGGATCAGGGCCACTCTGTGCAAAACCAACTGCACAGAGGAGGGAAGTAGAACATGTTTGTTATTTAGAAAAAAAATTAAGGTTTAGTTATACTTTAAACGAACATTTTTGGCAAGACGAATAAATCCGAATTCCGTGTACTTTCTGCTCCCGCGGAGGCCGCATCTTCCAGAGGGGAAAACGTTTCGTCTCCCCGGAGTTCTTCTTTCCGGACATATTCCTGTGTGGTCAGTATTATTATGTATTCCAGAGAACGGCTCTAATTGGGAGCCGCAGATCTGGATTTAGATTTTGTAGGATGCCGGAAATTCCTGCAGGGATTAGGATTGGTGCCGGCCCGCCGGGGTGAGGTGGAGAACGGCGAGGTCTCTGCTAATCCTTCCTGTGTGATCTGCAGTCCCATGAGGATTTTGTAGTGACTGATCATCAGCATCCTCAATTATCATCCTCATCCTCCGTCGCTCAGTGTCAGTGCATTGGGGACAAAAGGAAATGTCCCCTAGATGGGATTTTAATGCCAAAATACAGTAAAAACACAATTTTTTATTGATGCATATAAACAGGTTCAATCAATGTGATGATCGAGTAAAAACGGAACAATTGATAGTCATAGCAAATTTACAAACTTCATTAAGTATATATGTTGCTCTCCATTGTCCGAAAACGTTCTTCGGTACCCTTGTGTCATAATACAGAGTAATAGGAGGGATATCCGGCCCAGTACTAACCATCATTACCCCGCAGGTAACGGCACGAACGAGCCGCTGCTTAAAGTGCTGATACAGGGGATATCTCCTAAACCGTGCAGGATATTCAGCTACAGATAGGCCTTATTATAGGCCTTATTATAGGCTTACCTGTAGTAAAAAGTGGATTGTAAGAGTTTACAACCACTTTAATGTGCTTCTTCTTGAGCCACTCCTTTTGTTGCCTTGGCCGTGTGTTTTGGGTCATTGTCATGCTGGAAGACCCATCCATGACCCATCTTTAATGCCCTGGCTGAGGGAAAGAGGTTCTCACCCAAGATGTGATGGTACATGGCCCCGTCCATCGTCCATTTGATGTGGTGACGTTGTCCTGTCCCCTTAGCAGAAAAACACCCCCAAAGCATAATGTCTCCACCTCCATGTATGACGGTGGGGGATGGTGTTCTTGGGGGGGTCATAGGACCTCCATGTATGATGGTGGGGGATGGTGTTCTTGGGGTCATAGGACCTCCATGTATGACGGTGGGGGATGGTGTTCTTGGGGTCATAGGACCTCCATGTATGACGGTGGGGGATGGTGTTCTTGGGGTCATAGGACCTCCATGTATGATGGTGGGGGATGGTGTTCTTGGGGTCATAGGACCTCCATGTATGATGGTGGGGGATGGTGTTCTTGGGGTCATAGGACCTCCATGTATGATGGTGGGGATGGTGTTCTTGGGGTCATAGGTCCTCCATGTATGACGGTGGGGGGATGGTTTCATGTATGACGGTGGGGGGATGGGTTTCTTGGGGTCATAGGACCTCCATGTATGATGGTGGGGGATGGTGTTCTTGGGGTCATAGGTCCTCCATGTATGACGGGGGATGGTGTTCTTGGGGTCATAGGACCTCCATGGATGACGGTGGGGGATGGTGTTCTTGGGGTCATAGGTCCTCCATGTATGACGGTGGGGGATGGTGTTCTTGGGGTCATAGGACCTCCATGTATGACGGTGGGGGATGGTGTTCTTGGGGTCATAGGTCCTCCATGTATGACGGTGGGGGATGGTGTTCTTGGGGTCATAGGACCTCCATGTAGGATGACGGTGGGGGATGGTGTTCTTGGGGTCATAGATCCTCCATGTATGAGGGTGGGGGATGGTGTTCTTGGGGTCATAGGACCTCCATGTATGACGGTGGGGGATGGTGTTCTTGGGGTCATAGGACCTCCATGTATGACGGTGGGGGATGGTGTTCTTGGGGTCATAGGACCTCCATGTATGACGGTGGGGGGGATGGTGTTCTTGGGGTCATAGGTCCTCCATGTATGACGGTGGGGGATGGTGTTCTTGGGGGTCATAGGTCCTCCATGTATGACGGTGGGGGATGGTGTTCTTAGGGTCATAGGTCCTCCATGTATGACGGTGGGGGATGGTGTTCTTGGGGTCATAGGACCTCCATGTATGATGGTGGGGGATGGTGTTCTTGGGGTCATAGGACTTCCATGTATGACGGTGGGGAATGGTGTTCTTGGGGTCATAGGACCTCCATGTATGATGGTGGGGGATGGTGTTCTTGGGGTCATAGGACCTCCATGGATGACGGTGGGGGATGGTGTTCTTGGGGTCATAGATCCTCCATGTATGAGGGTGGGGGATGGTGTTCTTGGGGTCATAGGACCTCCATGTATGACGGTGGGGGATGGTGTTCTTGGGGTCATAGGTCCTCCATGTATGACGGTGGGGGATGGTGTTCTTGGGGTCATAGGTCCTCCATGTATGACGGTGACCTCTGACCACAACACTTTCCCCCGGTTCTCCTCTGAATCATTCGATGTCCATTAGTGATCGTCAGACGGACCTGTACATGTGATTTCCTGATCAGGAGGACCTTGCGGGGGCTGCAGGATTTCAGTCGATCGCGGTGTAGTGTGTTACCGATTGTTCTCTTGGTGACTATGGTCCCAGCTGAGATCAGTGACAAGATTCTCCCGTGTAGTTCTGATTCCTCACCGTTCTCATCATCATTGAACCTCCACCAGGTGAGATCTTGTATGGAGCCCCAGACCGAGGGAGATCGATCGTTATTTGGTGTGAATAACCCACCAACTGTTGTCACCTCTCACCAAGCTGCTTGGCGATGGTCTTGTAGCCCATTCCAGCCTTGTGCAGGTCTCCAATCTTCTCCCCGACATCCTTGGACAGATCTTTGGTCTTCCCCATGGGGGAGGGATTGGAATCTGATTGCTTCTGTGGACAGGAGTGTCTTTATACAGGAAACAAGCTTCCCTTTAAGAGAGAAGAGAAGAGTGCTCCTAATCTCAGCTTGTTACCTGTATAGAAGACACCTGGGAGACAGAAATCTTGCTGGGGATCAAATACTTATTTGTCTCAAAATGCAAATCAATTTATAACTTTTTTGAAATGCGTTTTTCTGGATATTTTTGTTGTTATTCTCTCACTACAATAAACCGACCATATAGTACAAAATCAGCAGCCAATCAAATACTTTTTTCTCTCACTGTAGATGGGCAATATTTCCCATTATACTGAGCAGAGATATCGTCCTGTCCTGAGTGCAGTACACACAGATGGCCAGCTGAGGGCGCTGTATGACTCCTTATTATACTGAGATGTCCTGAGTGCAGGAGATGCAGATAGGCAGCAGAGGGCGCTGTGTGTCTCTGGGATGGGACGGGGGGGGGGGGGGGGCTGAGCAGCTGGCGGAGTCCGTTTGTCTGCAGGGAGAAGATAGGCGCAGTCTGCTCCGTTCTCTCCTCATGTGCTCTGCTGCAGGCTAAAGAATTGTTTTGTAGCGTGTGAGGTGGCGCGCGGCCATCTTTATTTGGGGAGGGGGGTAATGTTATAGGAAAATCCGCCCCACATTGAGGAAAGTATTCAGTTTATAGAGGAGAATAATTGGGGGACTCTCCAGTTTGGGGTGTCATACAGACATATAACCCCCCCTCCCCTCCCCCAATCATGGCATCCCATTGGGGAATTTTCTTTACTGCCAAAGTTGGGGAGACCTCCTCTTAGTTGGCACCAGTACAGGTGTGTCCCCATTAAAGGTTCCCACTTACTTCCTGTTCTGGTGACCACGGTGAAATTTCGGTTTACTGATACAAATGGGGAAGACAACAAATGGGGTTTACCCTCTCCCAGTAAAGTTATGTCTTTGGATTCTTCAATCCCCTTCCCTCTGTATTCTCTCCCACCTTTCTCAGACCACCCCCCCACCCCCACCCCCGGACTCTCCCCAGTGTATGGCATCTCATTTATCTGCAAGTTGGATTTTTCACTTGCAACATGCTTGTTCTAGCACCGCGACACCAGTGAAGCCAGGAGACGGGGTGCAGATTGATAGAGACACCCCCTGAATCTGTCCTGACCAGGGTCCTTGTACTGAGAGCCCCATTGCTGGCTATAGGGGATGATTGCTGGCAGGACTGGGCTGGGGGGAGGGGGTAGGCAGAATAGGCCACCACCTCAGGAGAGGTTTACCAAAAGCAGGAGCAGCAACCTATCTTGCTGAGGTCATTCACAGCTTGCGGGGGATGGGGGGGGGGGGGGCATTTGCCTGGGGTGTACAGGACTTTTTCCAATACTTTTGTTTGCAGTTGCCTTCCTGTTGGGTGTTGGTGATGTACAATGTTATTTATCTGCTCGTCATGTCGGACCTCAACCTTTTTACCCAGAGGAACCCTTAAAATAAAATTCAGGTGTCCCGGGAACCCCGCTAAGTTTAGTCCATCGGGGGTTATAAGGGAAATGCCTCCAACATTGGTGGTCAGTGGAAGGAATGACCCCCTTACATTGCTGGTTGGAATTCCACCCTTACAGTTGGCCAACCATGTACTATGAAGACCCCATCAGATGGGAGGTCACCCAGCCATAGCTCAATGAACCCCCCTAACCACCTCTGGAGGAACACTAGAGCTCCTCTGGACCCGAGTTGAGACGTTCATGTTGTATGGTTTTGGGTATCTGCCAGTCGCGTTGGATGTTGTTGGGTATCTGCTGGATGGTGGAGAGTATCTGCCAGTCATGCCAGATGGTGTCGGGTTTCTGTCAGTCAAGCTGTAAAGTGTTGGATATCTGCCAGTCGTGTTGGACTGTGTGGAGTATCTGGCAGTCATGTTGGATGGCAGCCGTTCTCAACCTTTTTACCCCAGAGAAACCCTTCAGGGGTCATAGGGGCATTTTCCTTGACATTGGTGGCTGTGGAAGGAATGACCCCCCTTACAGTGCTGGTTGGAAAACCAACATTACAGTTAACTAAGACTGGAAGACACCATAAGATTGGGATGTCAACCAGCCACAGCTCAAGAAATCCCTAGGAACCTCTGGAGGAACCCTAGTTGAGAATGCCTGTTGGATGGTGTTGGATGGTGCGGTGTATCTGGCCATCATGTTGGACCTCAGCCTTTCTCAACCTTTTTACTCCAGAGGAACCCTAGAAATAATTTTCAGGAACCCCTGCTAAAATGAGTCTCTCGTAGAGAAAGTTCCCCTGACATTGGTGGTTGTGGAAGGAATGACCACTTACAGGGATGGTTGGAATGCCACCCTTACATTTAGTACGGTGTATGGTGTTGAGCATCTGCCCTTCATGTTGTACAGTGTTGAGTATCTGCCCATCATGTTGAACCTCAGCCTTTTTTTAGCTCAGAGGAACCCTTGAAATAATTTTCAGGTGTCCTGGGAACCTTGCTAAGATTAGTCCATCAGGTGTTAGGGGCATTTTCCTTATAACATTGGTAGTCCGTGGAAGAAATATCCACTTACAGTGCTGGTTGGAAATCCACCCTTACACCTGGCCAACCGGGAACTATGAAGGTGCCATAATTGGGAAGGTCAACCAGCCACAGCTCAAGGAACCCCTAACAACATCTTAAGGAACCTTGGTTGAGACGTTCATGTTGTATGATGTGGAGTATCGGCTGGTCATCTTGTATGGTGTTTGGTATCTGCCGGTCACACTGAATGGTGTTGGGTTTCTGTCAGTCATGTTGTAGGGTGTTGGACATATGCCGGTCATGTTGGATGATGTTGAGTATTTGCACGTCGTGTCAGATGGCAGCCTTTCTCAATCTTTTTACCCCAGAGGAATCCTTCATAAGGGAAATGAATCTGACATTGGTGGTTGTAGAAGAAAGGACACCTTACAATGCTGATTGAAATGTTAGCCATACAGTTAGCTAATACTGGAAGACCCCATCAGATTGGGATGTCAACCAGCCACAGCTCAAGAAATCCCTAGGAACCTCTGGAGGAACCCTAGTTGAGAATGCCTGTCGCATGGTGTTGGATGGTGCGGTGTATCTGGCCATCATGTTGGACCTCAGCCTTTCTCAACCTTTTTACCCCAGAGGAATCCTTGAAATAATTTTCAGGAAGCCCTGCTAAAATTAGTCTGTCATAAGGAAAATGCCCCTGACATTGGTGGTTGTGAAAGGAATGACCACTTACAGTGCTGGTTGGAAATCCACCCTTACAGTTGGCCAACCTGTAACTATGAAGGTGCCATCATCAGGAAGGTCAACCAGCCACAGCTTGAGGAACCCCTAACAACATCTTAAGGAACCTTGGTTGAGACGTTCATGTTGTATGATGTGGAGTATCGGCTGGTCATCTTGTATGGTGTTTGGTATCTGCCGGTCACACTGAATGGTGTTGGGTTTCTGTCAGTCATGTTGTAGGGTGTTGGAGAAATGCCGGTCATGTTGGATGATGTTGAGTATCTGCACGTCGTGTCAGACGGCAGCCTTTTTTTCAATCTTTTTACCCCAGAGGAATCCTTCATAAGGGAAATGAATCTGACATTGGTGGTTGTAGAAGAAAGGACACCTTACAATGCTGATTGGAATGTTATCCATACAGTTAGCTAAGATTGGAAGACCCCATCAGATTGGGACATCAACCAGCCACAGCTCAAGAAGAACCCTAGTTGGCTGGTGTTGAGTATCTGCCTGTCATGCTGGACAGCAGCCTTTACCCCAGAGGAACCCTTGAAATAATTTTCAGGTGTCCTGGGGACCCCACTAAGATTAGTCCATCAGGGGTCATAAGGGATATGCCTCTAACATTGGTGGTTGTGGAAGGAATGACTCCTTACAGTGCTGGTTGGAATGTTAAGCTGGAAGACACCATCACATTGGGGCGTCAACAAGCCTTGAGGAACCTCTGGAGGAACCCTAGTTGAGTATCTGCCGGTCATGTTGTATGGTGGTAGATATCTGCTGGTCCTCGGATTGGTAGGTCTTTCGGGTGGGATGGTCATCCAGCCACAGCTCAAGGAGCCTCTGGAGGAACCCTAGTTAAGAATGCCTGTCGGCTGGTGTTGAGTATCTGCCTGTCATGCTGGACGGCAGCCTTTACCCAAGAGGAACCCTTGAAATAATTTTCAGGTGTCCTGGGGACCCCACTAAGATTAGTCCATCAGGGGTCATAAGGGATATGCCTCTAACATTGGTGGTTGTGGAAGAAATGACTCCTTACTGTGCTGGTTGGAATGCTAACCTGGAAGCCACCATCACATTGGGGCGTCAACAAGCCTTGAGGAACCTCTGGAGGAACCCTAGTTGATAATGGTTGTCGTATGGTGTTGACTATCTGCCGGTCATGTTGTATGGTGGTAGATATCTGCCGGTCCTCGGATTGGTACGTCTTTTGGGTGGGATGGTCAGCCAGCCACAGCTCGAGGAACTCTGGTGGAGAACGCTAGTGTTGAATCCCTAGGTTTCTTTTGAGAAACTCTAGAGTGTCATGGGACCAATGGGAACCTCCTGGAGGAACCCTGGTTGATAATGGTTGTCGTATGGTGTTGAGTATCTGCCGGTCATGTTGTATGGTGGTAGATATCTGCCGGTCCTCGGATTGGTAGGTCTTTTGGGTGGGATGGTCAGCCAGCCACAGCTCAAGGAATCCCCTAGAAACCTTTGGAGGAACTCTAGTTGAGAACGATAGTGTTAAACCCCTAGGAATCTTTTGAGAAACTCTAGAGTGTCATGGGACCAATGGGAACCTCTGGAGGAACCCTGGTTGAGAATGCTGGTGTTGGGTATCTTCCAGTCATATTGTACGGTGCTGAGTATCCGTCGGACAGTGTTGGATATCTGCCGGTCCTCGGATCGGTACGTCTGCCGGGCGGGATGGTCACGGGTTAAGTTGTCTGCGCCGGCCGCCTCCTGTGTGACGCGTCAGGAATGAATAAGATGTGACTGGGGTTCCAGGGAGCAGGTCCTTGACCCGGCGGGGTGACAGCGCGGTGACTGCTCAGACGTCTGTGTGCGTGCCGCAGCCGCGTTCGCTCCCAGGTGGGTAATTAGAGGCGTTTGAAGGGAGCGCAGGAGCCGCTAATTTGTGCTTCACTTTGCATATTTCTTCAGCCGTATGAATTAAACATCAGATGAGAGTCGGCATGAAGCACCTCGCCCATCCCCCCAACCACCGCCAGGACCGGGCCAGGAACACCGCAATCCGGGAGGATGGAGATGGCAGAGAGATGGGGGGGGGGGGGGGGGGGTGATTGTGCTGAATACAGCGAGTGTAGATGGGTTGTAACAGCGCACCTTCTGCATTGTGCGGTATCCCATGGAAGCCAATCAGAAATGAGAGATTTCATTCAGGGGCTACTTGTTTTTTTTTAAAAAACGCAGAATTTGGGGGCCATTAGCTTTGTCCTTCCATCCATAAGTATCAAAAACCAAACTTGTGTCTCTTTTGGATGGAGTAGGAAAGGGTGAGGGAGATTTCTCTTCATTCCTGTCCCAGAGACACAACAGGAAGTGATGGAATGCCTCTCTTAGACAGGTGTCCCCATTGGAGGATTTCCCCTTTTCTTGTTCTGGTGACACCTCAGAACTTTGGATTTTCCATCAGTTTGTGTCTCTGTGACAACCAGGACATAAAGGGTGAATCTCCCCAGCGGGGACACAGACTGCAGTAAAACATGACAGGGGCTCTAATCCTTCCACACTCCATCCAAAAGTAATAAAAGGATTTGGCTTTAGATCCACTTCAAGTTGTAGATCCGGGGTAAGCATGGCCGCCCCAGAACCTGTATTGTCAATGAACGCTTCTATTATTCTGTCCATCCAGGTACCAGGCCGGGGGGGGGGGGGGGGTCTGCAGTCAGAGAATTCCAAAATCCCCGGCCCGCTACAAAGTGATCCCCATAGAATGTGACTTGACCCCCATAATGTGACCCAAAACTGTAACCCATAAGAAGTGACTTGACCCCCATAGGATGTGACCTGAAACCTATAGGACTTAACCAGACATCCCTAACCCATGGGATGTGACCCTACAGCTATAGAGCCCAGATACAGGCTGACACCTATAGAACGTGACCCATAAGATGGGACCTGACACCTGTAGGCCCATAGAATGACCTGATTCCCTTAGATGACCCAAAAGCCCATAGAAGATGACTTGTCAACCATGTGAGGTGACCCAAAAGCTAATAGAAGATGACTTGACACCCATAGGATGAGACCTGAAACCTATAGGACTTAACCAGACATCCCTAACCCATGGGATGTGACCCTACAGCTATAGAGCCCAGATACAGGCTGACACCTATAGAACGTGACCCATAAGATGGGACCTGACACCTATAGGCCCATAGAATGACCTGATTCCCTTAGGAGATGACCCAAAAGCCCATAGAAGATGACCTGTCAACCATATGAGGTGACTCAAAAGCTAATAGAAGATGACTTGACACCCATAGGATGAGACCTGTGACTCTTTGCCCATAGAATGACAAACCACCCTTAAAATGTGACCTGTGACCCATTGAAGATGACCTGTGACCTTCTGCCCATAGAATGATCTGACACCTATTGGATTTGACCCTTGACCCATAGAAGGTGACCTGTGAGCCTATGCTCATTGGATGACCCGTGACCTTATGCCAAATGATGAGCTGACACCCATTGGATGTGACCTGTGCCCCCTAGAAGATGACCTGCCACTCACAGGATGTGATGCATAGAAGGTGCCCCGAGATCCCCAACCCATAGGATTTGACCCTAAAGCTATAGAACTCTCCCAGCCCAGGTACAAGCTGACACCTATAGAATGTGACCCACAGGAGGTGACCTGAAAGCTAATAGAAGATGACCTGCCACCCATAAAATGTGCCCTGTGACCCATAGAAGATGACACCCATGGGATGTGACCTTCTGCCCATAGAAGGACCTGCTACCCCTGGGATGTGACCTGTGACCCTTAGAAGGACCTGTGACCCTTAGAAGGACCTGCTACCCCTAGGATGTGACCTGTGACCCATAGAAGGACCTGCTACCCCTGGGATGTGACCTGTGACCCATAGAAGGACCTGCTACCCCTAGGATGTGACCTGTGACCCATAGAATGACCTGTGACCCATAGAAGTACCTGTGACCCATAGAATGACCTTCTACCCCTAGGATGTGACCCATAGAAGGACCTGTGGCCCATAGAATGACCTGCTACCCCTAGGATGTGACCTGTGACCCATAGAAGGACCTGCTACCCCTGGGATGTGACCTGTGACCCATAGAAGGACCTGCTACCCCTGGGATGTGACCTGTGACCCTTAGAAGGACCTGTGACCCATAGAAGGACCTGCTACCCCTGGGATGTGACCTGTGACCCATAGAAGGACCTGCTACCCCTGGGATGTGACCTGTGACCCATAGAAGGACCTGCTACCCCTGGGATGTGACCTGTGACCCATAGAAGGACCTGCTACCCCTAGGATGTGACCTGTGACCCATAGAATGACCTGTGACCCATAGAAGTACCTGTGACCCCTGGAATGTGACCTGTGACCCATAGAATGACCTTCTACCCCTAGGATGTGACCCATAGAAGGACCTGTGGCCCATAGAATGACCTGTGACCCCTGGGATGTGACCTGTGACCCCTGGGATGTGACCTGTGACCCCTGGGATGTGACCTGTGACCCCTGGGATGTGACCTGTGACCCATAGAATGACCTTCTACCCCTAGGATGTGACCCAGAGAAGGACCTTCTACTCCTAGGATGTGACCCATAGGAGGACCTGCTACCCCTAGGACGTGACCCATAGAAGGACCTTCTACCCCTAGGACGTGACCCATAGAAGGACCTTCTACCCCTAGGACGTGACCCATAGAAGGACCTTCTACCCCTAGGACGTGACCCATAGAAGGACCTTCTACCCCTAGGACGTGACCCATAGGAGGACCTTCTACCCCTAGGACGTGACCCATAGGAGGACCTTCTACCCCCTAGGACGTGACCCATAGGAGGACCTTCTACCCCTAGGACGTGACCCATAGGAGGACCTTCTACCCCTAGGACGTGACCCATAGAAGGACCTTCTACCCCTAGGGTGTGACCCATAGGAGGACCTTCTACCCCTAGGATGTGACCCATAGGAGGACCTTCTACCCCTAGGACGTGACCCATAGGAGGACCTTCTACCCCTAGGATGTGACCCATAGGAGGACCTTCTACCCCCTAGGATGTGACCCATAGGAGGACCTTCTACCCCTAGGACGTGACCCATAGGAGGACCTTCTACCCCTAGGACGTGACCCATAGGAGGACCTTCTACCCCTAGGACGTGACCCATAGGAGGACCTTCTACCCCCTAGGACGTGACCCATAGGAGGACCTTCTACCCCTAGGACGTGACCCATAGGAGGACCTTCTACCCCTAGGACGTGACCCATAGGAGGACCTTCTACCCCCTAGGACGTGACCCATAGGAGGACCTTCTACCCCTAGGACGTGACCCATAGGAGGACCTTCTACCCCTAGGACGTGACCCATAGGAGGACCTTCTACCCCTAGGACGTGACCCATAGAAGGACCTTCTACCCCTAGGACGTGACCCATAGGAGGACCTTCTACCCCTAGGACGTGACCCATAGGAGGACCTTCTACCCCCTAGGACGTGACCCATAGGAGGACCTTCTACCCCCTAGGACGTGACCCATAGGAGGACCTTCTACCCCTAGGACGTGACCCATAGGAGGACCTTCTACCCCTAGGACGTGACCCATAGGAGGACCTTCTACCCCTAGGACGTGACCCATAGGAGGACCTTCTACCCCTAGGACGTGACCCATAGAAGGACCTTCTACCCCCTAGGACGTGACCCATAGGAGGACCTTCTACCCCCTAGGACGTGACCCATAGGAGGACCTTCTACCCCCTAGGACGTGACCCATAGGAGGACCTTCTACCCCCTAGGACGTGACCCATAGGAGGACCTTCTACCCCCTAGGACGTGACCCATAGGAGGACCTGCTACCCCTAGGGTGTGACCCATAGAAGATGACTTTGCTCCCTCAGGGTGGCTCCTCTAAGGGGTAGAGTTTTGGGGTGTGGTGGGCGGGGTATAATCTCTCCTCTTCTTCCTCCGCAGTCCATGAGACGGAAATCGCCTTCTTCTGTGACGCCGACTACAGACAGTACAAGAAGAATCCCGTCTGCAGCTGGTGACCAGAACGTTCCGCCATCTTCTCTGACCCTGGAGGATTCTGGGAACTCGCACTGTTCTTTGTGTTCTTCTGATTGGGAGTGATAAGACTTAACTCCTCCTCCATCATACCAACCAATAAACTGCCTCCCCAACCCCCGCTCTGTGTGCAGGTCACCACTTCTTGGGGGGCCCCCATGACTCCATCTCTTGGGGCCCAGGGCAGGAGAGCACTTTGTCCGGTCTCCAGGATCTCAGTACTGGTCTTGGGGTGGGGGAGGGGAATATTCTGCAGGGTCAGGATTGGGTGGGGTGGGGGAGGGGAATATTCTGCAGGGTCAGGATTGGGTGGGGTGGGGGAGGGCAATATTTTGCAGGGTCAGGATTGGGTGGGGTGTAAACCCCACGAGTAAAGAGTTTACTTGCCAAAGGATTCATATTTTTGTCCATTCAGTTCTGAGATTTACACAGATGATGCAGTTCAGTAACACA
Organism: Lithobates sylvaticus; assembly: GCA_028564925.1. NCBI lineage: Eukaryota > Metazoa > Chordata > Amphibia > Anura > Ranidae > Lithobates > Lithobates sylvaticus. The sequence goes on along the minus strand of CM053031.1, from coordinate 2,010,481 downwards.
AGTCTTGTCCCTCCCCCAGCCTGTGATTGGATGATGAAAGGAGAAGCCGCAGACTGATGAGCTCATCTCTGGCACTCTGCTCTCCCCTCCTATCAGCAAGCCTTTTGGACTGCAGCACTTCTGATTGGCTGCTTGTTCTGCTTTTCCCTCTCCCGGTCTGAGCTCTGCTGTACAGAGATTATAGGGGGGGTGACAGTAATTATACGGCTTGTAATAAATAATATGAACACAGATCTGCATTCGTTTGTGTACGGCCGCAGTTCGGCTTAGAAGTATATCAGTGGGTGGAGCTTTTGTTGTGAAGGGTTACACCCCCTGTCAGGTTTTATTCTCTGTGTCCCCGCTGGGGAGATTCACCCTAAATCTCTTCAGGTGTCACCGAGACAGAATGTGAATGGAAATCCAAAAATGTTGGTGCCGTCCCCGGAGCCAGAGTCCCCAATGGAGCATTTCCCCTCCCCCCTTGTTCTGGGGACAATGGACTACGAGGGGATTTCCTCTCACTTCCTGTTGTGTCCCTGCAGCAGGAAGTGACGGGAAATCTCCCCCAGAACAACCAATCAGATTTCAGTTCACCGACGTCAGGTCAGTTAAAGATAAACTCTGATTGGTCAGACGAATAACCGACTTCCACCAATCGCCTTCCCTGCACAGAGATTCCAGACGGGGGATGGTAAAACACACTTTATTAAGGCACAAATTCTGAATACAAAATTCCGATCACAAAGAGAGGATTGTACAAATCGCAGCATTCGTCTGCAGAGCTGACACTTCAATCGCAGCATTCGTCCACAGAGCTGACACTTCAATCGCAGCATTCGTCCGCAGAGCTGACCCTTCAATCGCAGCATTCGTCCGCAGAGCTGACCCTTCAATCGCAGCATTCGTCCGCAGAGCTGACCCTTCAATCGCAGCATTCGTCCGCAGAGCTGACCCTTCAATCGCAGCATTCGTCCGCAGAGCTGACACTTCAATCGCAGCATTCGTCCGCAGAGCTGACCCTTCAATCGCAGCATTCGTCCGCAGAGCTGACACTTCATAACACCGAAGTCCTGAGGTACATAGTGATACTTTTCATCAAACATTCATACCGCGCGCCCCCCCCCCCCCCCACGGGGGCACTCCTATACTGCCCCACCCGGTCACGCGTCGATACCACACCCTCCCCTCGATGACACGCCGATACCGCCCCCCCATGACACACCCAATCCTGCCCACCCCGGCGACACGCTTATACCACGCCTCCCCATGACACGCCGATACACCCCCGCCAATACAGCCCCCCCCCCCCCTGTGACTTGCCGATTCTGTGTGGGCGATATCGCTAATGGGCGACACCAATACTGGGATGGGATGGGGGGGGGGGGGGATGGGGGGGCAGACGGGTGACACCAATACTGGGATGGGGGGCAGACGGGTGACACCAATACTGGGATGGGGGGGCGGGGGGCAGACGGGTGACACCAATACTGGGGTGGGGGGGCGGGGGGCAGACGGGTGACACCAATACTGGGATGGGATGGGGGGGCAGACGGGTGACACCAATACTGGGATGGGGGGGGGGGGGGCAGACGGGTGACACCAATACTGGGATGGGATGGGGGGGGGGCAGATGGGTGACACCAATACTGGGATGGGATGGGGGGGGGGGGGCAGATGGGTGACACCAATACCAGCCCCGTGTTTAGTGTTCATAGATGATTCACAGCAGATGATTAGAGAGGTTTTGCAGTCAATCATTGTCCTGAGACGGGAAGGCTGATCTCATCCCCAACCTGCTGGGGGCGCTGCACTGACGTCACCCCCATACCTGAGACTCTGCATTGCATTGGCCGGGGTGGGGGATGTTCTGCATAACATGACAGGTGCTCGTACTTTGTGACTGTCCATCAGCAGCACCAATCAGAGAGAACACTCCGCCTACTTCCATCAATCCTCACCAATTAGGAGGGAAGACAGCGCTGCACACTCCGCCTTCCCCCATCATGTGATTCCATGCAGGGCGAGGGAAGACACTGCACCCGGTGCAGGGTGGGGGGAGAAGCCGCGCCTGGTGCAGGGCGGGTAAAGGCAGGCTGAGGGGAGAAGTTGCGCCCGGTGCCGGGGGGGAGAGACGTCACGTCAGGTGCAGGGTGAGGGGAGAAGTTGAACCCACTGCAGGGCGAGTAAAGGCACGGTGCAGGGCGAGGGGAGAAGCCGCACCCGGTGCAGGGCGAGGGGAGAAGCTACACCCGGTGCAGGGCAGGTAAAGGCACGGTGCAGGGTGAGAGAAGTCGCACCCGGTGCAGGGCGGGTAAAGGCAGGGCGAGGGGAGAAGCCGCACCCGGTGCAGGGCGAGGGGAGAAGCCGCACCCGGGGCAGGGCGAGGGGAGAAGCCGCACCCGGGGCAGGGCAGGTAAAGGCAGGACGAGGGGAGAAGCCGCACCCGGTGCAGGGCGAGGGGAGAAGCCGCACCCGGTGCAGGGCGAGGGGAGAAGCCGCACCCGGTGCAGGGCAGGTAAAGGCACGGTGCAGGGTGAGAGAAGTCGCACCCGGTGCAGGGCGGGTAAAGGCAGGACGAGGGGAGAAGCCGCACCCGGGGCAGGGCGAGGGGAGAAGCCGCACCCGGGGCAGGGCGAGGGGAGAAGTCGCACCCGGTGCAGGGCGGGTAAAGGCAGGACGAGGGGAGAAGCCGCACCCGGTGCAGGGCGAGGGGAGAAGCCGCACCCGGTGCAGGGCGAGGGGAGAAGCCGCACCCGGTGCAGGGCGAGGGGAGAAGCCGCACCCGGTGCAGGGCGGGAAAGGCGGGGCGAGGGGAGAAGTCGCACCCGGTGCGGGGCGAGGGGAGAAGTCGCGCCCGGTGCGGGGCGAGGGGAGAAGTCGCGACCAGTGTGGGGAGGGGGACGCTGCGTCAGGTGCAGGGCGAGGGGAGAAGTTGAGCCCGCTGCAGGATGAGTGAAGGCACGGGGCGAGGGGAGAAGTCGCGCCCGGTGCGGGGCGAGGGGAGAAGTCGCGCCCTGTGCGGGGCGAGGGGAGAAGTCGCGCCCGGTGCGGGGCGAGGGGAGAAGTCGCGACCGGTGCGGGGCGAGGGGAGAAGTCGCGACCGGTGTGGGGAGGGGGACGCTGCGTCAGGTGCAGGGCAAGGGGAGAAGTTGAGCCCGCTGCAGGATGAGGCACGGTGCAGATTGAGGGGAGACGCCACGCCCGGTGTGGGGGGAGACGCCACCCCTGGTGCAGGGTGAGGGGAGACGCCACACTGGGTTTATCTCAGCATGCGCGGTACACGGACTATCATTTACTAAGACAGGTCCTCTTTATCTGGCGGGGCCCCTGTTGCTGGCCTCAGATGCCTCTCCATTCCCCGGGGGGCCGGCTGTCTGTTCTCATCACATTCTGCCGCCTGCGGGGGCCCCGGGCTCTCGGGATCCGTCTCGGGGGCACCATTAACATTTCATGTTTTCCTCTCAGCCTTCCCCGAATCTCCTCACATGGAAGATGCCGATTCCCCAACATCCTGTCACTGCTCACTGCTAGGGGCCCGGCCAGCTCAGTCTGTGGCCCCTCAGTGAGTCCGGAAAGGGACCCCGTTACGCCGGTGCAGTGAGATCCGCCCACACACAACCCCGGGGGGGGGGGGGGGGGACATTTACCAACCAAATCATAGAGTCCAGCTTGCTCCATAAAGTGCAGTAACACTTGGCGATGTGCAGTAACCCCCGGCAACCACTCTCTGGAATAGATATGTTCTGGAGGCACTTTATTAAAGTGGAACTCCGTCGGCAGTATTTGGTGGGGAGGGGGGGGGGGGTTCGGGGGTGGATGAACTTCCTCTTCTGACCACAGTGGGGCCCCAGAGAGCAGGAAATCCACATTCCAGCTTTGTATTCCATTGATGACTCCGGGGAGGACCCCGACCTTTGGCTCTCCATACACTGCAGTACTATGGAGTCTGTCCTCTCACTACCTCTATGATGACACCGCAGGAAGTGAGAGGAAATCTCCCCCATGGGGACACAGAGCAGGACCCCTCCACCAATAATAACATTTCACAGAATGCAACTTTAATAAAGAAGAAAGAGAACAAAAACTAGATTTGCGTCTTCTCTGAGGGCTCCAAACTATTAGGTGGAGGGCTGTGCGGTTGCTATGGGTTACCACAGTGATTGGTGGTGGACCCTGTGGTTGCCGTGGGTTACTACAGTGATGGGCGGCAGAATGGTTGCTATGGGTTACTGCACATCCCTGCTTCTCCCACGGCCTGTAGGGGGCGCCGTTCTCATTCTGTTTCTCCACCTTTCTACATGAAGATTGTGGAAAATCCCGCAGCCCCTCCCCCCCCTCCAGGCGGTGCAGCGCCCCCCCACCCCCTCTAGGCGGTGCGGCGCCCCTCCCTCCCCCTCTAGGCGGTGCGGCGCCCCTCCCTCCCCCTCTAGGCGGTGCGGCGCCCCTCCCTCCCCCTCCAGGCGGTGCGGCGCCCCTCCCACCCCCTCCAGGCGGTGCGGCGCCCCCCCCCATGAAGCTCTTCCTCCATTGGTCTATACGTTGCTGGAAGATTCGATGGACGTGTCGCTGAGATCGGAGAACCTGGCGCTGGCATTCTTCTCCCATCCCCGGCGGATCCTCGCCAGCTTTGTGCTGAGGCAGGGCAGGAGGAAGGCGGTGCGGGCGAGGAGGATGAAGAGCGGTAGGATGAGGGTCAGGGTGAAGGTCGGGGGAAGGTAGAACTTGTAGCGGTTTGCCTCGAACGCGCGTTTCCAGCCGAAGGTCAGCGTGTGGAGGGTGGCGACCACCAGCGCGGCCAATCCCAACTTTGACTGCAAAGACAAAAAAGAAAAAACGTTTAGAAGAATTTGCGCATTACGGCGGCGGAGTCCTGATTAAGCCGAATTCAGATTTGTACGGGGGGGGGGTCCCCTGCGACCAGAAAAGTCAGGAATTAACCGGTCACAATTTTCACTTCAATTGTAACCGAGAAGAAGAAGAAAATAATTGGAGAAGAAAAACTCAGATTACAAATTCTTCTTTAGTCTCTCCGGGGACTGAGGGGGGGGGGGAGGGGAGGGCTGTGTGCGGCACTGAGCGCCAACGGGACACAGCACTGCGGGAGGGGGGGGGGGGCGTCATACATTCCATCTACAGCCCCCCCCATCTCTGCCCCCCAGCACTGTAGGAGTGGGGGGGGGGGGGGATCAGCATACATTCCATCTGCCCCCCGGCACTACAGATTGGGGGGGGGGGGGGTCATCCATTTACAACCCCCCCCCCACAACTGTATTACCTAAATCCACCCATAATGCCAAAACACATTGAAGGGGAACTCCACCCTGACCTCACCCCCCCCCCCCACCACCCCACCCCCACTGGGCGGATCTCAGGGGCCGCTCATCGCCTTTTCCAGCCGCCGACCAATACAGACAGATTTAACGGTAGATATTAGAGGAGTTCCTGAACTGTCCATGTTATGCTGATAGAAAGTCTGGGCAGAGTTATACAGAGAAGTGGAGAGGAGAGCAGGGTATGGAGAGGAGAGTTGGAGAGGAGAGCAGGGTGTGGAGAGGAGAGCAGGGTGTGGAGAGGAGAGCAGGGTGTGGAGAGGAGAGCAGGGTATGGAGAGGAGAGCAGGGTGTGGAGAGGAGAGCAGGGTGTGGAGAGGAGAGCAGGGTGTGGAGAGGAGAGCAGGGTGTGGAGAGGAGAGCAGGGTCTGGAGAGGAGAGCAGGGTATAGAGAGGAGAGCAGGGTATAGAGAGGAGAGCAGGGTATAGAGAGGAGAGCAGGGTATAGAGAGGAGAGCAGGGTATGGAGAGGAGAGCAGGGTGTGGAGAGGAGAGCAGGGTGTGGAGAGGAGAGCAGGGTATGGAGAGGAGAGCAGGGTATGGAGAGGAGAGCAGGGTATGGAGAGGAGAGCAGGGTGTGGAGAGGAGAGGAGAGCAGGGTATGGAGAGGAGAGAGAGGAGAGCAGGGTATAGAGGAGAGCAGGGTGTGGAGAGGAGAGCAGGGTATAGAGAGGAGAGCAGGGTATAGAGAGGAGAGCAGGGTATAGAGAGGAGAGCAGGGTATAGAGAGGAGAGCAGGGTATGGAGAGGAGAGTAGGGTATAGAGAGGAGAGTTGGAGAGGAGAGTAGGGTAGAGAGAGGAGAGTTGGAGAGGAGAGCAGGGTATAGAGAGGAGAGTAGGGTATAGAGAGGAGAGTTGGAGAGGAGAGTAGGGTATGGAGAGGAGAGTTGGAGAGGAGAGTAGGGTATAGAGAGGAGAGTTGGAGAGGAGAGCAGGGTATGGAGAGGAGAGTAGGGTATAGAGAGGAGAGTAGGGTATAGAGAGGAGAGTTGGAGAGGAGAGTAGGGTATAGAGAGGAGAGTTGGAGAGGAGAGTTGGAGAGGAGAGTAGGGTATAGAGAGGAGAGTTGGAGAGGAGAGTTGGAGAGGAGAGTTGGAGAGGAGAGCAGGGTATGGAGAGGAGAGTAGGGTATAGAGAGGAGAGCAGGGTGTGTAGAGGAGAGCAGGGTATGTAGAGGAGAGCAGGGTGTGTAGAGGAGAGAGAGGAGAGCAGGGTATGGAGAGGAGAGCAGGGTATGGAGAGGAGAGCAGGGTATAGAGAGGAGAGCAGGGTATAGAGAGGAGAGCAGGGTGTGTAGAGGAGAGCAGGGTGTGTAGAGGAGAGAGAGGAGAGCAGGGTATGGAGAGGAGAGCAGGGTATGGAGAGGAGAGCAGGGTGTGGAGAGGAGAGCAGGGTGTGGAGAGGAGAGCAGGGTGTGGAGAGGAGAGCAGGGTGTGGAGAGGAGAGCAGGGTGTGGAGAGGAGAGCAGGGTGTGTAGAGGAGAGCAGGGTGTGGAGAGGAGAGCAGGGTATGGAGAGGAGAGTAGGGTATGGAGAGCAGGGTATGGAGAGGAGAGCAGGGTATGGAGAGGAGAGCAAGGTATGGAGAGGAGAGCAGGGTATGGAGAGGAGAGCAGGGTATGGAGAGGAGAGCAGGGTATAGAGAGGAGAGTTGGAGAGGAGAGTAGGGTATAGAGAGGAGAGTTGGGTATAGAGATGAGAGTAGGGTATGGAGAGTAGGGTATGGAGAGGAGAACAGGGTATAGAGAGGAGAGCAGGGTGTGGAGAGGAGAGCAGGGTGTGTAGAGGAGAGCAGGGTATGTAGAGGAGAGCAGGGTGTGTAGAGGAGAGCAGGGTGTAGAGAGGAGAGTTGGAGAGGAGAGTTGGAGAGGAGAGCAGGGTATGGAGAGGAGAGCAGGGTATGGAGAGGAGAGCAGGGTATGGAGAGGAGAGCAGGGTGTGGAGAGGAGAGCAGGGTGTGGAGAGGAGAGCAGGGTGTGGAGAGGAGAGGAGAGCAGGGTATGGAGAGGAGAGTTGGAGAGGAGAGTAGGGTATAGAGAGGAGAGTTGGAGAGGAGAGCAGGGTATGGAGAGGAGAGCAGGGTATGGAGAGGAGAGTTGGGTATAGAGAGGAGAGTTAGAGAGGAGAGCAGGGTATAGAGAGGAGAGTTGGAGAGGAGAGGAGAGTTGGAGAGGAGAGCAGGGTATGGAGAGGAGAGTTGGAGAGGAGAGTAGGGTATAGAGAGGAGAGTTGGAGAGGAGAGCAGGGTGTGTAGAGGAGAGCAGGGTGTGTAGAGGAGAGTTGTAGAGGAGAGTTGTAGAGGAGAGTTGGAGAGGAGATCAGGGTATGGAGAGGAGAGTTGGAGAGGAGAGCAGGGTATGGAGAGGAGAGCAGGGTATAGAGAGGAGAGTTGGAGAGGAGAGTTGGGTATGGAGAGGAGAGTTGGAGAGGAGAGCAGGGTGTGGAGAGGAGAGCAGGGTGTGGAGAGGAGAGCAGGGTGTGGAGTGGAGAGCAGGGTATGGAGTGGAGAGCAGGGTATGGAGTGGAGAGCAGGGTATGGAGTGGAGAGAGAGGAGAGTAGGGTATAGAGAGGAGAGTAGGGTATAGAGAGGAGAGTTGGAGAGGAGAGCAGGGTATGTAGAGGAGAGTTGGAGAGGAGAGCAGGGTATGGAGAGGAGAGCAGGGTATGGAGAGGAGAGTTGGGTATAGAGAGGAGAGTTGGAGAGGAGAGCAGGGTATGGAGAGGAGAGTTGGAGAGGAGAGTAGGGTATAGAGAGGAGAGCAGGGTATGGAGAGGAGAGTTGGAGAGGAGAGCAGGGTATGGAGAGGAGAGCAGGGTATGGAGAGGAGAGCAGGGTATGGAGAGGAGAGTTGGAGAGGAGAGCAGGGTATGGAGAGGAGAGCAGGGTATGGAGAGGAGAGCAGGGTATGGAGAGGAGAGTTGGAGAGGAGAGCAGGGTATGGAGAGGAGAGTTGGAGAGGAGAGGAGAGTTGGAGAGGAGAGCAGGGTATGGAGAGGAGAGTTGGAGAGGAGAGTAGGGTATAGAGAGGAGAGTTGGAGAGGAGAGTAGGGTATAGAGAGGAGAGTTGGAGAGGAGAGCAGGGTATGGAGAGGAGAGTTGGGTATAGAGAGGAGAGTTGGAGAGGAGAGCAGGGTATGGAGAGGAGAGTTGGAGAGGAGAGGAGAGTTGGAGAGTAGAGCAGGGTATGGAGAGGAGAGTTGGAGAGGAGAGTAGGGTATAGAGAGGAGAGTAGGGTATAGAGAGGAGAGTTGGAGAGGAGAGCAGGGTGTGTAGAGGAGAGCAGGGTGTGTAGAGGAGAGTTGTAGAGGAGAGTTGTAGAGGAGAGTTGGAGAGGAGATCAGGGTATGGAGAGGAGAGTTGGAGAGGAGAGCAGGGTATGGAGAGGAGAGCAGGGTATGGAGAGGAGAGCAGGGTATAGAGAGGAGAGTTGGAGAGGAGAGTTGGGTATGGAGAGGAGAGTTGGAGAGGAGAGCAGGGTATGGAGAGGAGAGCAGAGCAGGGTATAGAGAGGAGAGTTGGAGAGGAGAGTAGGGTATGATGAGGAGAGTTGGAGAGGAGAGCAGGGTATGGAGAGGAGAGTTGGAGAGGAGAGTAGGGTATGATGAGGAGAGTTGGAGAGGAGAGCAGGGTATGGAGAGGAGAGTTGGAGAGGAGAGCAGGGTATGGAGAGGAGAGTTGGAGAGGAGAGTAGGGTATGATGAGGAGAGTTGGAGAGGAGAGTTGGGTATGGAGAGGAGAGTTGGAGAGGAGAGTAGGGTATGATGAGGAGAGTTGGAGAGGAGATCAGGGTATGGAGAGGAGAGTTGGAGAGGAGAGTTGGAGAGGAGATCGGGGTATAGAGAGGAGAGTTGGAGAGGAGAGGAGAGCGGGGTATAGAGAGGAGAGTTGGAGAGGAGAGCAGGGGGATCTATGACACGCGGCGCTCACCTGGATGAAGTTGAACTCTCTCCAGTTCAGGGAATTCCCCACAGAGGGTAAGGAGGACACAGCCAGGAGGGAGAGCATTGCCAGTGCTACAATGCCCAGCGAGAGGTAGAGCTCCATCCGCCACACCTCCTCCTCCACCCAGGAGATCGTCACATTCTGCTTCACCTGAAACACAGAGACACCTCTGATTGGACAAAGATCATCACCTGACCTCTATTACAGAGGAGCGCCGGGTCTATAAATCATCAATAGAGATCCCAGAGAGATAATCTGTGAAATGTACAACAGGATATTCACCCCTTTTATACGTCACCCCGACAGAGAGGGGAAAAGTATTCGATCGGCTGCTTATTTTGTATGTTTGCCCCACTGACAAAGAAACGATCGTCTATAATTTTATTGGTCGGTTTATTATACCAGTGAGAGAATAACAAAAATATCCAGAAAAACACATTTCAAAAAAGTTATAAATTGATTTGCATTTTAATGAGTGAAATAAGTATGTGAACCCCGATCAATCAGCAAGATTTCGGTCTCCCAGGTGCGTTCTATACAGGAAACAAGCTGAGATTAGGAGCACTCTTCTCTTCTCTTCTCTCTCTCTTCTCTCTTCTCATCTCTTTTCTCATCTCTTCTCTTCTCTTCTCTCTTATAGGGAGTGCTCCTGATCTCAGCTTGTTTCCTGTCCACAGAATCGATCAGATTCCAATCTCTCCCCCATGGGGAAGAGCAAAGATCTGTCAGAGGATGTCGGGGAGAAGATTGTAGACCTACACAAGGCTGGAATGGGCTACAAGACCATCAGCAAGAAGATCGGTGAGAGGTGACAACAGTTGGTGGATTATTCACAAATGGAAGAAGCACAAAATAACGATCGATTTCCCTCGGTCTGGGGCTCCATACAAGATCTCACCTGGTGGAGGTTCAATGATGATGAGAACGGTGAGGAATCAGAACTACCCGGGAGAATCTTGTCACTGATCTCAGCTGGGACCATAGTCACCAAGAAAACAATCGGTAACACACTACACCGCGATCGACTGAAATCCTGCAGCCCCCGCAAGGTCCCCCTGATCAGGAAATCACATGTACAGGTCCGTCTGACGATCACTAATGAACATCGAATGATTCCGAGGAGAACCGGGGGAAAGTGTTGTGGTCAGAGGACCCCAAGAACACCATCCCCCACCGTCATACATGGAGGTCCTATGACCCCAAGAACACCATCCCCCACCGTCATACATGGAGGACCTATGACCCCAAGAACACCATCCCCCACCGTCATACATGGAGGTCCTATGACCCCAAGAACACCATCCCCCACCGTCATACATGGAGGACCTATGACCCCAAGAACACCATCCCCCACCGTCATACATGGAGGACCTATGACCCCCCCCCAAGAACACCATCCCCCACCGTCATACATGGAGGTCCTATGACCCAAGAACACCATCCCCCACCGTCACACATGGAGGTCCTATGACCCCAAGAACACCATCCCCCACCGTCATACATGGAGGTCCTATGACCCAAGAACACCATCCCTCACCGTCATACATGGAGGTCCTATGACCCCAAGAACACCATCCCCCACCGTCATACATGGAGGTCCTATGACCCCAAGAACACCATCCCCCACCGTCACACATGGAGGACCTATGACCCCAAGAACACCATCCCCCACCGTCATACATGGAGGTCCTATGACCCCAAGAACACCATCCCCCACCGTCACACATGGAGGTCCTATGACCCCAAGAACACCATCCCTCACCGTCATACATGGAGGTCCTATGACCCCAAGAACACCATCCCCCACCGTCATACATGGAGGACCTATGACCCCAAGAACACCATCCCCCACCGTCATACATGGAGGATCTATGACCCCAAGAACACCATCCCCCACCGTCACACATGGAGGACCTATGACCCCAAGAACACCATCCCCCACCGTCATACATGGAGGTCCTATGACCCCAAGAACACCATCCCCCACCGTCACACATGGAGGTCCTATGACCCAAGAACACCATCCCCCACCGTCACACATGGAGGACCTATGACCCCAAGAACACCATCCCCCACCGTCATACATGGAGGTCCTATGACCCCAAGAACACCATCCCCCACCGTCACACATGGAGGTCCTATGACCCCAAGAACACCATCCCTCACCGTCATACATGGAGGTCCGATGACCCCAAGAACACCATCCCCCACCGTCATACATGGAGGACCTATGACCCCAAGAACACCATCCCCCACCGTCATACATGGAGGTCCTATGACCCAAGAACACCATCCCCCACCGTCATACATGGAGGTCCTATGACCCAAGAACACCATCCCCCACCGTCATACATGGAGGTCCTATGACCCCAAGAACACCATCCCTCACCGTCATACATGGAGGTCCTATGACCACCAAGAACACCATCCCCCACCGTCATACATGGAGGACCTATGACCCCAAGAACACCATCCCCCACCGTCACACATGGAGGTCCTATGACCCCAAGAACACCATCCCCCACCGTCATACATGGAGGTCCTATGACCCCAAGAACACCATCCCCCACCGTCATACATGGAGGACCTATGACCCCAAGAACACCATCCCCCACCGTCATACATGGAGGACCTATGACCCCAAGAACACCATCCCCCACCGTCATACATGGTGGTCATATGACCCCAAGAACACCATCCCCCACCGTCATGCATGGAGGTCCTATGACCCCAAGAACACCATCACCCACCGTCATACATGGAGGACCTATGACCCCAAGAACACCATCCCCACCGTCATACATGGAGGACCTATGACCCCAAGAACACCATCCCCCACCGTCATACATGGTGGTCATATGACCCCAAGAACACCATCCCCCACCGTCATACATGGTGGTCCTATGACCCCAAGAACACCATCCCCCACCGTCATACATGGTGGTCCTATGACCCCAAGAACACCATCCCCCACCGTCATACATGGAGGTCCTATGACCCCAAGAACACCATCCCCCACCGTCATACATGGAGGTCCTATGACCCCAAGAACACCATCCACCACCGTCATACATGGAGGTCCTATGACCCCAAGAACACCATCCCCCACCGTCATACATGGAGGTCCTATGACCCCAAGAACACCATCCCCCCACGTCATACATGGAGGTCCTATGACCCCAAGAACACCATCCCCCACCGTCATACATGGAGGTCCTATGACCCCAAGAACACCATCCCCCCACCGTCATACATGGAGGTCCTATGACCCCAAGAACACCATCCCCCACCGTCATACATGGAGGTCCTATGACCCCAAGAACACCATCCCCCCACCGTCATACATGGAGGACCTATGACCCCAAGAACACCATCCCCCACCGTCATACATGGAGGTCCTATGACTTCAAGAACACCATCCCCACCGTCATACATGGAGGACCTATGACCCCAAGAACACCATCCCCCACCGTCATACATGGAGGACCTATGACCCCAAGAACACCATCCCCCACCGTCATACATGGAGGTCCTATGACTTCAAGAACACCATCCCCCACCGTCATACATGGAGGACCTATGACCCCAAGAACACCATCCCCCACCGTCATACATGGAGGTCCTATGACCCCAAGAACACCATCCCCCCCCCACCGTCATACATGGAGGTCCTATGACCCCAAGAACACCATCCCCCACCGTCATACATGGAGGTGGAGACATTATGCTTTGGGGGGTTTTTCTGCTAAGGGGACCGGAGAACTTTGGACGGGGCCATGTACCATCAAATCTTGGGTGAGAACCTCCTTCCCTCAGCCAGAACATTGAAGATGGGTCATGGATGGGTCTTCCAGCATGACAATCACCCAAAACACACGGCCAAGGCAACAAAGGAGTGGCCTAGCCAGTCTCCAGACCTTAATCCCATAGAAAATATGTGGAGGGAGCTGAAGGTTCGAGTTACCAAACGTCATCCTGGAAACCTTAATGACTTGGAGAGGATAAAATCTCTCCTGAGATGTGCGAACCTGGAGGCCAACTCCAAGAAACGTCCGACCTCTGTGATTGCCAACAAGGGTTTCTCCCCCAACTACTGAGTCATGTTTTGTGAGGGGTTCACATACTTATTTCACTAAAATGCAGATCAGTGTAGAGCTTTTATGAAACACGTTTTTCTGGATATATTTGTTGTTGTTCTCTCACTGTTATAATAAACCGACCAATAAAATTATAGACTGGCTGCTGAGTTTGTGACAGAGAAACGATCGAATACTTTTTCTCTCACTGTATATGGACCCCTCTATAGAACATGAACTTGCCCCCCCCCCCCCCCATTTCCCTCTGATAATGAATAAAGTATTTGTACTATTGGGTGAGTGTGGAAAGGTTGGGGGTGGCGACATCAACAAACAATCTCGTCACGTGTCGGCGATCGTTTCCTCAGAGTACAGAATGTCTTCATTGTGCAATCAGAAAGTTAAAGAGAACCTGTCACGGCCTTCCCTTCTCCCTCTTCAGCCCTCGGTAATACCCGGTACTTCCATGTATGGGGGGCATGTGACCCTCTCCTCCCATGATGCAGTGCTCCAATCACCAGGCCTGTGACTTGTCACATGGGGGGGTTGTGGGGGGCAGTTCTGATTGTCATAAAGCGTTTACAGGGAGGGGGTATCAGAGGAGGAGGCTACCAAGAGAACCTGTCACCATGTATTGTAATTTCACAGCGATACAAACCAGACCGACAATATAAATATTAGGACCTTCTTCGGTCTGTCAGGTATTGGGGTGTAACTAGGCGGTGAGAATATTTCGTTTCTCTATATACAGTATATAGTATACAGCCTGCTATCATTTATGGCTCATTGCATATTAAATTAGGTGTAGAGTGAGCCGAGTCACCACCGACTACATCCAAATGTCATATAAACAGAGACCCACATAAAGGAACTTTTCAGGGTTTAGATTGGATTTGTTGGGTTTGGTGTGAAATAAACATTATAGCTTTTAACAAGGAGATTGTAAGTTCACACACATCGTGTACTACGAAAAGTCCCTTTACATTGTTTTATTTTGCCTGTGTTTAATTTTTTGGGGAAAGAAACCAAACCCATCCCTGCCAATCCTAACCCCACAATAACCTATCCATACCTATCCCAACCCAACCCATCCTAACCAACCCAACCATACCTATCCCAACCCATCCTAACCAAACCCCACTAAACCCATCCTAACCAACCCAACCCAACCCAACCCATCCTAACCAACCCAACCCAACCCAACCCATCCTAACCAAACCCCACTAAACCCATCCTAACCAACCCAACCCAACCCATCCTAACCAAACCCCACTAAACCCATCCTAACCAACCCAACCCAACCCAACCCATCCTAACCAAACCCCACTAAACCCATCCTAACCAACCCAACCCAACCCAACCCATCCTAACCAAACCCCACTAAACCCATCCTAACCAACCCAACCCAACCCATCCTAACCAAACCCCACAAAACCCATCCTAACCAAACCAACCCAACCCAACCCATCCAACCAACCCAACCCAACCCAACCCATCCTAACCAAACCCCACTAAACCCATCCTAACCAACCCAACCAACCCAACCCAACCCATCCTAACCAAACCCCACTAAACCCATCCTAACCAACCCAACCCAACCCAACCCATCCTAACCAACCCAACCCAACCCATCCTAACCAAACCCCACTAAACTCAACCATACCTATCCCAACCCAACCTAACCAAACCAAACCACACTAAATTCATCCTAACCAACCCAACCATACCTATCCCAACCCAACCCATCCTAACCAAACCCCACTAAACCCAACCATACCTATCCCAACCCATCCTAACCAAACCCCACTAAACCCAACCATACCTATCCCAACCCAACCTAACCAAACCACACTAAATTCATCCTAACCAACCCAACCATACCTATTCCAACCCAACTAAACCAAAGCCCACTAAACCCATCCTAACCAGCCCAATCATACCTATCCCAACCCAACCCCACCAACCCAACCATACCTATCCCAACCCAACCCATCCTAACCAAACCCCACTAAACCCATCCTAACCAACCCAACCATACCTATCCCAACCCATCCTAACCAAACCCCACTAAACCCATCCCAACCCAACCCATCCTAACCAAACCCTACTAAACCCATCCTAACCAACCCAACCATACCTATCCCAACCCAACCCATCCTAACCAAACCCCACTAAACCCATCCTAACCAACCCAACCCACCCTAACCAAACCCCACTAAACCCATCCTAACCAACCCAACCTAACCAAACCCCACTAAACCCATCCCAACCCAACCCATCCTAACCAAACCCTACTAAACCCATCCTAACCAACCCAACCCATCCTAACCAACCCAACCATACCTATCCCAACCTAACCCATCCTAACCAAACCCCACTAAACCCATCCCATCCTAACCAAACCCTACTAAACGCATCCTAACCAACCCAACCATACCTATCCCAACCCATACCAACCCAACCCATCCCAACCCAACCCATCCTAACCAAACCCCACTAAACCCATCCCAACCCAACCCATCCTAACCAAACCCCACTAAACCCATCCTAACCAACCCAACCATACCTATCCCAACTAAACCCATCCCAACCCAACCCATCCTAACCAAACCCCACTAAACCCATCCCAACCCATCCTAACCATACCTATCCCAACCCAACCCATCCTAACCAAACCCCACTAAACCCATCCTAACCAACCCAACCATACCTATCCCAACCCAACCCATCCTAACCAAACTCCACTAAACCTATCCATACCTATCCCAACCCAACCCATCCTAAACAAACCCCACTAAACCCATCCTAACCAACCCAACCATACCTATTCCAACCCAACCCATCCTAACCAAACTCCACTAAACCCATTCATACCTATCCCAACCCAACCCATCCTAACCAACCCAACCATACCTATTCCAACCCAACTGACCCAAAGCCCACTAAACCCATCCTAACCAACCCAACCAAACCTCACTAAACTCATCCTAACCAACCCAACCATACCTATCCCATCCCAACCAAACCCCACTAAACCCATCCTAACCAACCCAACCCAACCCATCCTAACCAAACCCCACTAAACCCATCCCAACCCAACCCATCCTAACCAAACCCTACTAAACCCATCCTAACCAACCCAACCATACCTATCCCAACCCAACCCATCCTAACCAAACCCCACTAAACCCATCCTAACCAACCAAACCATACCCATCCCAACCCAACCCATCCTAACCAAACCCCACTAAACCCATCCTAACCAACCCAACCCATCCTAACCAAACCCCACTAAACCCATCCCAACCCAACCCATCCTAACCAAACCCTACTAAACCCATCCTAACCAACCCAACCATACCTATCCCAACCCAACCCATCCTAACCAACCCAACCATACCTATCCCAACCTAACCCATCCTAACCAAACCCCACTAAACCCATCCCATCCTAACCAAACCCTACTAAACGCATCCTAACCAACCCAACCATACCTATCCCAACCCATCCTAACCAAACCCCACTAAACCCATCCCAACCCAACCCATCCTAACCAAACCCCACTAAACCCATCCTAACCAACCCAACCATACCTATCCCAACTAAACCCATCCCAACCCAACCCATCCTAACCAAACCCCACTAAACCCATCCTAACCAACCCAACCATACCTATCCTAACCCAACCCATCCTAACCAAACTCCACTAAACCTATCCATACCTATCCCAACCCAACCCATCCTAAACAAACCCCACTAAACCCATCCTAACCAACCCAACCATATCTATTCCAACCCAACCCATCCTAACCAAACTCCACTAAACCCATTCATACCTATCCCAACCCAACCGATCCTAACCAACCCAACCATACCTATTCCAACCCAACTGACCCAAAGCCCACTAAACCCATCCTAACCAACCCAACCAAACCTCACTAAACTCATCCTAACCAACCCAACCATACCTATCCCATCCCAACCAAACCCCACTAAACCCATCCTAACCAACCATACCTATACCAACCAAACCTCACTAAACCCATCCTAACCAACCCAACCAAACCTCACTAAACTCATCCTAACCAACCCAACAATACCTATGACATCAAAACCCATCCTAACCAACCCAACCATACCTATCCCAACCAAACCCCACTAAACCCATCCTAACAAATCCAACCATGCCTATCCCAACCCAACAAAACTTCACTAAACCCATCCTAACCAACCCAACAATACCTATCACAACCAAACCCATCCTAACCAAACCCCACTAAACCCATCCTAACCAACCCAACCATACCTATCCCAAACAAACCAAACCCCCACTATAAAAACCCATCCCAACCAACCCAACCATACCTATCCCAAACCAAAGCCCACTAAACCCATCCTAACCAACCATAAGCTAACCAAACCTCACTAAATCCATCCTAACCCAAACATACCTATACCAACCCATCCCAACCAAGCCCAATTCAACCAAACCCATCCCATATAAACATTTCCCTACCCAACCAACCCATCCCATTGCAACCAAACCCATTCCACTGAAACCGAACCAACCTCGGGGTCCATTCACCAGTTATATGACAGTCACAAGCTACGGGCCCAAGTAATGGCAATCAGAGTGCTGTGGATACCCCACTACCCCCTAATGGACTGCAGGCACACGTCAGCCATCACTTAGAATACAGTTCTCCAGCTGACCTGATGGGGAGGCACTGAGCGCTGGACTCGGCCACCAGTCCAGGTCATTCTCAGACAGCAGACGTACCTGTTTGAAGGCGTCATCGAGGATCTGGTAGCGGGCAGAGCGGCGCATTGGAAGACACAAGCTGTAGAGAGCATGGAGGACTGCGAAGAAGAAGCTAACCAGACCGATCTGCTTGCGGTGAATCATCCACTGGTCCAGCCAGTTTGGGAATCGCTTGTACTTGGTGCCATTGCGCAGCTGGTAAATGGCGGCCAGGACTCCCGGCATGTAGACCAAGGACAGCAGGACATAGGCCACGCAGGGCACGGTGACGTTCATCACCTCCACCGGCATCTTGTAGAAGCGGTTCTTCTTCTCCATCAGATACGGGTGAAGAACGACCCGCACAAAGTTATACAGATAGAAGAAGAAGAAGAGGCAGATGGCGAGCGCCGCCGGAATGGTCCAGAGCGGAAGGAGGCGGTGGGGGACGTCCTCTATCTCACGGGCCGCACACAGCGCCCCCATATCCACCGGGGTGAAGCCCATGGTGCGTGCGATGGAGGCCACGCGGCTCCTGGCATCGATGCTGTCCGAGCAGATGAGGACCTAGAGGGGGCGGAGCAGAATGTCAGTGCAAATTCCACACAGCTCAACTCTGATTGGTTCATGGCTGAGCCCAGACAGGTTCATCTTCCATCATGAAGAGACCCGCCCCTCTGATGGCACCATAACCCAGACACACAATAATCTACACTGTGCCCCCCTTATTATATCTGACAATCGGGTGACAACGGCTTTGTGGACGGGATTGTACAGACCGGTGTCACCGGATATCTTCAGAGTAGGGAGGGAGATTCATGACACAGAGACTCCGGCATCCCTATACAGCCGGACACACAAGATTACTGGTCAGGAGGCACTTTAATGTCCATCTAAACTACAAATTATATCAAGTTTATTTTGCTAAATAATCAAACAATTTACTTTTTGTTTCTTTTAAAAATTCCTGTTTTAACTTTTTTTTTTTTTTTCCATCTCCCGTTGATTTCCTGCGGCTTCTTTCAGCCACTTCCTGTCATTTCTCAGGTTTGGCTTCCTGATCAGAACAATGCGGCGTGACGGTGAAATAACCATCTCTGACAACACCGGGGGGGACACGACAGACAGGACTGGGGGGGGGGGGTTATAGAAGGAATCAGGAACATTATAGAATGAATTTGGGGAGTTATAGGAATTGGAGAAAATATACAGATAGTATTGGGGGTGGGATTAAAGAGAGAATCGGGAGATAATTGGGGGGAGATTATAGAGATAATTGGGAAATTATAGAGAGAATTGGGGGGGGGGGGGGGTTTATATAGAGAATTGGGGGGGGGGGGGGGTTTATAGAGAGAATTGGGAAATTATAGAGGGAATTGGGGGAGATTATAGAGAGAATTGGGGGGGGGATTATAGAGGTAATTGGGAGAAATATAGAGAGGATGGGGGGGATTGTGGGGGTTATAGAGAATTGGGAGGGATTATAGAGGTAATTGGGAAATTATAGAGGGAATTGGGGGGGATTATAGAGAGAATTGGGGGGGGGGATTATAGAGGGAATTGGGGGAAATAGAGAGAGAATTGGGGGGGTTATAGAGAGAGAGAGATATAGGGGGGGGGGGGGGGGTTTATAGAGAGAATTGGGAAATTATAGAGGGAATTGGGGGAGATTATAGAGAGAATTGGGGGGGGATTATAGAGGTAATTGGGAGAAATATAGAGAGGATGGGGGGGATTGTGGGGGTTATAGAGAATTGGGGGGGATTATAGAGGGAATTGGGGGGGGGGATTATAGAGAGAATTGGGGGGGATTATAGAGAGAATAGGGGGGGATTATAGAGGTAATTGGGAGAAATATAGAGAGGATGGGGGGGATTGTGGGGGTTATAGAGAATTGGGAGGGATTATAGAGGGAATTGGGGGGGGAGATTATAGAGAATTGGGGGGGGAGATTATAGAGAATTGGGGGGGGATTATAGAGGGAATTGGGGGGGATTGTGGGGGAAATAGAGAATTGGAGAACATAAACAAACAGAGAGTTGGGGGGTTATAGAAGGAATTTGGGGTTACAGCAGGAATTGGGGGGTTATGGGGCGAGGGCTGTTGTCGGTTGTTATAGGACGCATGTTATGGGCGGGGCTCAGACGGCACTGAGGGTTGTACTATTAATAATCTGCGCAGTTCTGTTGCTCTGAGGAACAGATAAAAGGGGCGGAGCCTTTCCTCCTTACCTGTTTGTTGCCGTCCTTGGGGCCGGACTGCAGGGCCCAGGCGGAGACGACGTTGAAGGCTTTGACCACGGTACATCGCGGGAAGAGCGTCGCCAGGTACTCGGCGTTGGACTCTCGCCCGGCGCTGCTCTCCAGATTGTTACTGACGTCCACCAGAACTTTCCCCACCAGATCCTCTGCCAACGCGTTCAGGGAGGAGTAATGATTGCGGAAGACGGCCACAAAGATCAGATCCGAGCGCTTGACGGCGTCCGCCTGGAAGGTCACCTCGGCGTCGGCGGGGAAGAGGGCGGAGCTACGCTTCGGGTTCCGACTTCCCACCACCACCTTAAATCCCGAATACAGGAGGCGGGTGGCCAACGAGCGGGCGAAATCCCCGCTACCCAGAATGCTGATGGTTCCCCCGCAGAGGATGCCCGAGGGGGCGGGGTCACCGCGCTCATTCGCCAGCAGAGGCTTCGCCATGTCTGAGTTCACCATGCCTGCAAAAAAATAAAAATATCAGATTAGGGTGGAGGAGGGGGAGAGATGATCATTATATGAGCAGCAATGTCCCAGTGCCCCCCCCCCATAGGATGAGGAATATCCATTATTATCCACCCAACATTGGATCCCGCGCTCTGTGATTGGCTGATTCTCTGAGATATTTCTGGGTTGGAGGTACTAATGTCGCTGACATATGCCGGAGAGATGACAGCAGCGTGCGGAGCCCGATAATTGGGGGGGTACTTTCTTACCATCGCAGCGTCCTGGAGGGCGGCGGTCTGTCCCGGAGGGTGGAGGGTGGCGGTCTGTCCCATAGGGTGGAGGGCGGCGGTCTGTCCCGGAGGGCGGAGGGCCTCATCATATATCCTCTCTTATCTTTGCTGACTGGTCAGATCTGGGAGGGGGAGGGGCTGGGACCCCTGGGGGGAGGAGTCAGTAGGGAGGACGCAGTGTGGGCGCACTCCACACACAATCACATGGGGGGGGAAGGGGTGCACCCCAAAGCTCAAACAAACGTGTGTATATATATATATATACTGGCAATGTCATTAGAGAGAGACGGGGGTGGGGGGGGGGGGTTCTCAGTAGTTTTTATTTTAATTATTTTATTTTTTTAATTGTTTTACAATTTTTTTTAGGTGCCCCATTAGGGGGCTTTAGTAAAATATCAGGAGTCTAAACTGGGGGACTGTGTGGCACACAGGGTGATTGGGGTGTGCCCAGGCACAGCTGGCACACCTATGGGGGAGATATAGCGCTGACCTCCTACAATGTCACCGACTGTCAGGAAAGTCACAAACTCCCCCCAATTTACTGACAGCTGCCCAACTACCCCCCCCCCCCCCCAACACGGGGCACTTACCTGATGGGTGAACTTCTCCTGACACCCGGATCTGGGGGGAAATAAAATAGATTATTATATATATATGGGGGGGGGGAGATAATTATTATATATATATATGGGGAGGGGGGGGGGATAATATCCGGATGATGAGAATATAATTACATTGTATGTGAAGTTTCCTCTCTCGGGTCACCCTCCGCTCACCCGGTCAGTCACGTGTTCCTCCGGGCCGTTCCGGGAACATGTGACCCCCGCACACCCCCCGCACTCACCCGGAGGGGGCGGGGTCTACGGGTAACGAATCTGATACAATGTATCTCTACGGGGAGGGCGTGTCCGCCGATCCCGCCCCGCCCCTTCGGCGTGTCCTGTCTACGGACCGCCCCCCTGTATACACCTTCTATATACACCTTCTATATACCTCCTTCTATACACACCTTCTATATACACCTCTTATTATACCTCTTATATATATATACCCTCTTATTATACCTCTTATATATACCTCTTATATATACCTCCTTATTATACTCTTTATATACCTCTTATTATACCTTATTTACTTTATTGTACCTTATTATACCTTCTATTATACTCCCTTACCTATATATACCTCTTATTATACCTCTTATTATACCTCTTATTATACCTCTTATTATACACCTCTTATTATACCTCTTATTATACCTCTTATTATACCTCTTTATTATACCTCTTATTATACCTCTTATTATACCTCTTCTTTATTATACCTCTTATTATACCTCCCCTTATTATACCTCTTATTTATGCCTCTTATTATACCTCTTATTTATGCCTCTTTAACCTCTTATTATACCTCTTATTATACCTCTTATTATACCTCTTATATACCTCTTATTATACCTCTTATTATACCTCTTATTATACCTACCTTATATATACCTCTTATTATACCTCTTATTATACCTCCTATTATACCTCTTATTATGCCTCTTATTATGCCTCTTATTGTACCTTTATTATACCTCTTATTATACCTCTTATTATACCTCTTATTATACCTCTTATTATACTCTTATTATACCTCTTATTATACCTCTTATTATACCTCTTATTATACCTCTTATTATACCTCTTATTATGCCTCTTATTATACCTCTTATTATGCCTCTTATTATGCCTCTTATTATACCTCTTATATACCCCTTATTATACCCTTGCCTCTTATATGCCTCTTATTATGCCTCTTACCCCCTCTTATACCTCTTATTATACCTCTTATTATACCTCTATACCTCTTATTGTACCTCTTTATTATACCTCTTATTATACCTCTTATTATACCCTATGCCTTATTATACCTCTTATTATACCTCTTATTCTTATTATACCTCTTATTATACCCCTTATTATACCTTATTATACCTCTTATTATACCTCTTATTATACCTCTTATTATACCTCTTATTATACCTCTTATTATACCTCTTATTATACCTCTTATTATACCTCTTATTATACCTCTTATTATATTTTATTTTACTCTTATTACCTCTTATTATACCTCTTATTATACCTCTTATTATACCCTTATTATACCTCTTATTATACCTCTTATTATACCTCTTATTTATACCTCCCTCTTACCTCTTATACCTCTTACCTCTTATACCTCTTATTATACCTCTTATTATGCCTCTTATTATACCTCTATTATACCTCTTATTATACCCCTTTATTATACCTCTTATTATACCTCTTATTATACCTCTTATTATACCTCTTATATACATCTTATTATACCTCTTATTATGCCTCTACCCCTTATTGTACCTCTTATTGTACCTCTTATTTACCTCTTATTATACCTCTTATTATACCTCTTATTATACCTCTTATTATACCTCTTATTTATCTTATTATACCTCTTATTATACCTCTTATTATACCCCTTATTATATGCCTCTTATTATACCTCTTATTATACCTCTTATTACCTCTTATTATACCTCTTTATATACCTCTTATTTTATTATACCTCTTATTATACCTCTTATTATACCTCTTATACCTCTATTACCTCTTATTATACCTCTTGATTATACCCCTTATTATACCTCTTATACCTCTTATTATACCTCTTATTATACCTCTTATTATGCCTCTTATTACTCTTATTATACCCTCTTATATACCTCTTATTATATATTATACCTCTTATTATACCTCTTATTATACCCCTTATTATACCTCTTATTATATATTATGCCTCTTATTATACCTCTTATTATACCTCTTATTATACCTCTTATTATACCTCTTATTATACCTCTTATTATACCTCTTATTATACCTCTTATTATACCTCTTATTATTGCCTCTTATTACCTCTTATTATACCTCTTATTATATTATGCCTCTTATTATGCCTCTTATTATACCTTCTTATACCTCTCTACCTCTTATTACCTCTTATTATACCTCTTATTATACCTCTTATTTTATATACCTCTTATTCTTATTATACCTCTTATTATACCTCTTATTATACCTCTTATTATGCCTCTTATTATATTACCTCTTATTATACCTCTTATTACCTACCTCTTATTATACCTCTTATTATATACCTGCTTAACCTCTTATTACCTCTTATTATACCTCTTTATTCTTATACCTCTTATTATACCTCTTATTATACCACCTTATTATACCTCTTATTATACCTCTTATTATACACCTCTTATACCTTATTATGCCTCTTATTATACCTCTTATTATACCTCCTTATTATTATACCTCTTATTATACCCTTCTTATTATACCTCTTATTATACCTCTTATTATACTCTTATTACCTCTTATTATACCTCTTATTATACCTCTTATTATATAACTCTTATTATACCTCTTATTATACCTCTTATTATACCTCTTATTATACCTCTTATTATATACCTCTTATTATACCTCTTATTATACCTCTTATTATACCTCTTATTATACCTCTTATTATACCTCTTTATTATACCTCTTATTATACCTCTATTATACCTCTTTACCTTATTATACCTCTTATTATACCTCTTATTATGCCTTACCTCTTATTATACCTCTTATTATACCTCTTATTATACCTCTTATTATACTTATTATACTCTTATTATACCTCTTATTATACCTTATTACCTCTTATTATACCCCTTATTATACCTCTTATTATACCTCTTATTATACCTCTTATTATTATATACCCTCTTATTATACCTCTTATTATACCCTTATTATATTTATGTACCCCTTTATATACCTCTTATTATACCTCTTATTATACCCTTATTATACCTCTTATTATACCTCTTATTATACCTCTTATTATACCTCTTATTATACCCTACCTCTTATTATACCTCTTATTCTTATTATACCTCTTATTATACCTTATTATGCCTCTTATTATACCTCTTATTATACCTCTTATTATACCTCTTATTATGCTCTTATTATACCCTCTTATTATACCTCTTATTATACCTCTTATTATGCCTCTTATACCTCTTATTATTACCTCTTATATTATACCTCTTATTATACCTCTACCTCTTATTATACCTCTTATTTACCTCTTACCTCTTATATACCTCTTATATACTCTTATTATACCTCTTATTATGCCTCTTATTATACTCTCTTATTATGCCTCTTATTATACCTCTTATCTTATTATACCTCTTATTATACCTCTTATTATACCTCTATTATACCTCTTATTATACCTCTTATTTACCTCTTATTATACCTCTTATTATACCTCTTATTATACCTCTTATTATACCTCTTATTATATACCTCTTATTATCCTTATTATACCTCTTATTATACCTCTTATTATACCCCTTATTATACCTCTTTATTATACCTCTTATATACACCTTATTATACCTCCTCTTATTATACCTCTTATTATACCTCTTATTATACCCTTATTATTATTATACCTCTTATTATACCTCCTTATTATACCTCTTATTATATACCTCTTATTACCTCTTATTATACCTCTTATTATACCTCTTATTATACCCCTTATTATACCTCTTATTATACCTCTTATATATACCTCTTATTATACCTCTTATTATATTATACCTCTTATTATACCTCTTATATATACCCTTTATTATACCTCTTATTATACCTCTTATTATACCTCTTATTATACTCTTATTATGCACTCTTATTATACCCCTCTTATTATACCTCTTATTATACCCCTTATTACCTCTTATTATACCTCTTATTATACCTCTTATTTACCTTATACCTCTATACCTATTATACCTCTTTATTATACCTCTTATTATACCTCTTATTATAACCCCTTATACCTCTTATTATACCTCTTATTATACCTCTTATTACCCTTATTTACCTTATACCTCTTATATACCTCTTACCTCTTATTATACCTCTTATTATACCTCTTCTTATACCTCTTATTATACCTCTTATTATTACCTCTTATTATACCTCTTATTATACCTCTTATTATACCTCTTATTATACCTCTTATTATACCTCTTATTATACCTCTTATTATACCTCTTATTATATACCTCTTATTATACCTCTTATTATACCTCTTATTATACCTCTTATATATACCTCCTTATTATGCCTATTTATTATACCTCTTATTATACCTCTTATTATGCCCCTTATTATAACCTCTTATTATTACCTTATTATACCTCTTATTATACCTCTTATTATACCTCTTATATATACCTCTTATTATACCTCTTATTATACCTTATTCTTATTATACCTCTTATTATACCCTTATTATACCTCTTATTATACCTCTTATTATACCTCTTATTATACCTCTTATTATATTATACCTCTTATTATACCTCTTCTATTATACCTCTTATTATACCTCTTATTATACCTCTTATTTATACCTCTTATCTATATACACCTTTATTATACCTCTTATTATACACACCTTTATATACACCTTATTATACCTCTTATTATACCTCTTATTATACCTCTTATTATACCTCCTTCTATATACACCTTCTATATACCTCCTTCTATATACACCTTCTATATACACCTTCTATATACCACCTTCTATATACACCTTCTATATACTCAGTGTACTCCTATATACTGCCCCGTATTAGTATATATAACCTCTGTATATAATGTATACTACCCCATATATACCCCCTGTATATAATCTATATACACCCCAATATATACTATTCTATATATATATATATATATACAGTACCTCCTTCTATGTACTCCTATATACTGCCCTGTATATATATATATATCACCTCTGTATCTACAGCCCCTCCCCCATACACCCTTCTATAATAAATAACACTCCATCACCATATATACCAACTGTATATACTCCTCTATATATACCATCCATATATATATATATATATATATACTCCTCTATAAATACCATCTAGAATATTTTATATATTCATCACCTTCATATCCTTCCAGAAATCATTTCCACTCTAAATCTACAAATTTCATTATAATATTCCCGGAGATCCGCCATGGAGGTCACTTCCTCTTATAGGGTGACAACACTCTGTCCCCGTCTCACAATTGTTCCTCAGGGTTGTCACCTGTCAGGGGCTTCCAATGGAGACAACAAGCCGCCATTTCAGCCCAGGTGACACAACAACAACCCCATCACTGGAGTGTATGGAGACGGGAAGTGGCTGCAAAGAGGCTGCAGGGGATCAGCAGCACTGAGCTGTAACAAAGGATGAAGAAAGGAGAACAATTTCTGATACACAGAGAGGGGACTGAGATCTCCCTGTGTGTGGGGGGGGGGGGGGGCAGACGGGAGGATTCGGAGCGGTTCTCCTCCAATCGTCTCTTTGGGGCTCATGGCGGCGATCATCGGAGAACCTTCGTGGTCGTTGTGTCTGAACACAGAAGAGGGCGGCGGGCCACACCCCCAATTCCGATAATATGGATTGTGAGAGGACAGGTGTGGGGGGCAGATAAGAGGGGGGAGGGGCAGATAAGAGGGGGGAGGGGCACTCACTGCAAGAACGGTTTCTAAAAAACTGTAGTGCCCCCCCCCCCCATACAGGAACTGCCCCCCCCTGCAGAATGTGTACTCATTATAGAAACTGCCCCTCTCAATATAGTAACTTCCCCTCTCTGCAGGAACTACCCTCCTCAGTACAAAAACTGCCCCTTCACTGCAGGAACTGCCCCCCCCCCCCCCGCCTGCAGAATGTGTTCTCATTATAGAAACTGCCCCCCTCAGTACAGGAACTGCCCCTCTCAATATAGTAACTGCCCCCTCTCTGCAGGAACTGCCCCTCCCCCAGTACAATAACTGCCCCTCTCCCTGCAGGAACTGCCCCCCCCCACAAGTACAGTATCTGTACAGTAACTGGCCGCCTTTAACTAGGAACTGCCCCTCTTAGTGTAGTACTTGCCACCTTACTGCAGGAACTGCCCTCATCAGTACAATAAATGTCTCCCTCACTGCAAGAACTAGCCCCTTAGTACAGTAACGGCCCCCCACCTTGCAGAAACAGCAGGAACTGCCCCTCTCAGTACAATAACTGCCCCCTCAGTACAATAAATGCCTCCTCTTTGAAGGAACTGCCCCCCTCAGTACAATAACTGCCCCCTCACTGCAGGAACTGCCCCCTCCCCAAAGTACAGTAACTGGCCCCCACCCTGCAGAAACTGCCCCCCTCAGTACAATAACTGCCTCCTTAGTACAATAACTGCCCCCTCTCTGCAGGAACTAGCCCCCCCAGTACAGTAACTGGCCCCCACCTTGCAGGAACTGCCCCCTCAGTACAATAACTGCCCCCCTCAGCAGGAACTGCCCCCTCAGTACAATAACTGCCCCCCTCAGCAGGAACTGCCCCCCTCAGTACAATAACTGCTCCATCTCTGCAGGAACTGCCCCCCTCAGCACAATAACTGCCCCTTCACTGCAGGAACTACCCCCCCAAAGTACAGTAACTGGCCTCCACCTTACAGAAACTGCCCCCCTCAGTACAATAACTGCCCCCTCAGTACAATAACTACCCCCTCTCTGCAGGAACTGCCCCCCTCAGTACAACAATTGCCCCCTCACTGCAGGAACTACCCCCTCCCCAAAGTACAGTAACTGACCCCCACCCTGCAGAAACTGCCCCCCTCAGAACAATAACTGCCCCCTCTCTGCAGGAACTGCCCCCTCAGTACAATAACTGCCCCCTCTCTGTAGGAACTGCCCCCACAGTAAAGGGACTGCTCCACTACTTGTAGGAACTGCCCCCCACCCGTATGGTCACAAGGTCTGCTCTGGTTGTAGTCCCCCCTCCCCCGGCTGTACTCCTCTTTCTGCACTTGGCTGGGGGACAGTTCAGTTCCTATGGCCCCTCCCCTGCGGAGCCCCTCTGTCATTTCCCCGGATTATGCAAAAATCCCCAGAAATGAGTTTGGCTAAAAAATTTCCTAATTTATGGAAACGATTCTCCGCCCCAAACTCCAAACTGAACATGTGACTATTATCGGGGGATTGGGCTGAGCGCGGGGCGGAGTCAGCGTCTGGGGAATGGTGTGATGTCAGTCCTCGCTCCGCCCTGAACTGGTTTCCCCCGCAGACAGATTTTGTCCAGTCCCCGATTTCCCATCCCCCCATGTGATGCCCCCTTCCCCCTTGTGATTCCCCCATGTGATGCCCCCATGTGATGCCCCCTCCCCCTATGTGATGCCCCCCATGTGATGCCACCTCCCCCATGTGATGCCCCCCATATGATGCCCCCTCCCCCATGTGATGCCCCTCCCCATGTGATGCCCCCCATATGATGCCCCCTCCCCCATGTGATGCCCCTCCCCATGTGATGCCCCCCATATGATGCCCCCTCACCCCATGTGATTCCCCCCATGTGATGCCCCCTCCCTCATGTGATGCCCCCTCCCCCCATTTGATACCCCCCTGCAATGTTCCCTCACCCCATGTGATGCCCCCCATGTGATGCCCCCCATGTGATGCCCCTCCCCCCATTTGATCCCCCCTGCGATGCCCCCTCACCCCATGTGATGCCCCCATGTAATGCCCCCTCCCCATGTGATCCCCCCTCCCCCCATGTGATGCCCTTCCATACACTCCACCAATAATTGTCTCTCGGCGGCTCTGTACTCAGCGGGCGGATTTGCGATTTGTTTGATTGAACAGAAGAGACATTTCCCAATTCTCATCGCAGAATCTCCGACAACCTCAATTTACTGCAAATCAAACCCCCTCCCCCACCGGAGGTGCTCATGGCGGAGTCAGCCTGGAGATATGGAGGTGAATTATAGACCCTAAAGGAGACCTCCGACTCCATCGCTGACAATCTCCAGCCATGACACACAATGCGCCTCATAGGGCCCCCGGGAGAAGTGTGCGCTCTGCGGAGCTCCTCCGTCACATCTGGGTGGAGCTAAACTGACACGACTGGCGATGGCCCAATCCGCCTCTAAGCCCCGCCCAATCTGCCTCTAAGCCCCGCCTTTCCTAAATCTAACTACAGACAGTTTTGGATGGATTGAGAGCAGATTGGGGAGATTTCCCTTCACTTCCTGTCCAGGAGACACAAGAATAGTCACCAGAACTGATGTCCCCGAATGGAAGATTTCCCATCACTTCCTGTGTTGGTGACACCGAGACAACTAGAGGGGGGATGAGGGACAGAGACAGCAATACAAATTGACAGGGGTTCTATATACTTCCCTATATAATATATAACCCCCCATAGTATATACTCCCCCCAAATAATATATACCCCCTCCATATAATATATACTCCCCCATATAATATATAACCCCCCCCCATAGTATATACTCCCCCCCATACAATAAATATTCCCCCCCATTATCTACTCCACCCTCTTATAATATAAACTCCCCCATACAATATATACTCCCCCATATAATATATACTCCCCCCCCATTATCTACTCCCCCCATATAATATATACTCCCCCCCATTATCTACTCCCCCCATATAACATATACTCCTCCATATAATATATACTCCCCCATATAATATATACTCCCCCATATAATATATACTCCCCCCATTATCTACTCCTCCCATATACATACTCCCCCCATTATCTACTCCTCCCATATAATTTATACTCCCCCCATATAAGATATACTCCCCCCATATAAGATATACTCCCCCCCATATAATATAAACTCCCCCATACAATATATACTCCCCCCCCATTATCTACTCCCCCATATAATATATACTACCCCTTTTTACACATATAATATATACTCCCCCATATAAGATATACTCCCCCCCCCACTATACTATACTAACTCCTCCCATATAATATATACTCTCCCCCCATATAATATACTACTCCCCCATACTAAGATATAACTCCCCCCACTATCAATACTACTACCCCCCCTCCCCCATAATAATATAATATATACATATAAATATATACCCTACCCATATAATATATACTCCCCCCATATAAGATATACTCCCCCCATATAATATATACTCCCCCCATATAATATATACTCCCCCCATATAAGATATACTCCCCCATATAAGATATACTCCCCCCCGTTATCTCCATCCTCCATTGATGAGTACACAGGGTCAGAGTTCCTCCCGTTATCTCCCCCCTACACCCGGCTCCCCCCTCCCTCCCCGGCTCATTTGCTGAGTGGTGGAGTTTTCCCTCCCCTCCCCCATGTCACACCCAGTTTCGGTCAGCGGTCTCGTATTTCAGGTTGCGTCTGATAAGCTCCTTTTTCTCCATATTCCGATATTTGCATCTTCTGTCTAATCCCCCAAATCTCTGCGTTCCGCCACAAACAACCACAGACAGCAAATCTCCCGCCGCTCCTCCCGCGTCCGCTCTGCAATTTGTCTCTTTGTGTTTTCTTCTTCAATTAACGCCGATGTCTGCAGATCCCGTAATTGGCTGACGCCGCGCATCCCCGGAATGCCTTAACCCATCTTGTCCGGAAGACGACCGCATAGTAAAAGATTCAGATCGGTTGTGTGGGGGTCATCTTCCAACCAGATCGGGTGTGTGGGGGTCATCTTCCAACCAGATTGGGTGTGTGGGGGTCATCTTCCAACCAGATCTGGTGTGTGGGGTCATCTTCCAACCAGATCTGGTGTGTGGGGGTCATCTTCCAATCAGATCTGATATGTGGGGGTCATATTCCAACCAGATCTGGTGTGTGGGGGTCATCTTCCAATCAGATCTGATATGTGGGGGTCATATTCCAACCAGATCTGGTGTGTGGGGGTCATCTTCCAACCAGATCTGATATGTGGGGTCATCTTCCAACCAGATCTGGTGTGTGGGGGTCATCTTCCAACCAGATCTGGTGTGTGGGGTCATCTTCCAACCAGATCTGGTGTGTGGGGGTCATCTGCCAACCAGATCTGGTGTGTGGGGGTCATCTTCCAATCAGATCGGGTGTGTGGGGGTCATCTTCCAACCAGATCTGGTGTGTGGGGTCATCTTCCAACCAGATCTGGTGTGTGGGGGTCATATTCCAACCAGATCTGGTGTGTGGGGGTCATCTTCCAATCAGATCGGGTGTGTGGGGGTCATCTTCCAATCAGATCGGGTGTGTGGGGGTCATCTTCCAACCAGATCTGGTGTGTGGGGGTCATATTCCAACCAGATCTGGTGTGTGGGGTCATCTTCCAATCAGATCTGGTGTGTGGGGGTCATCTTACATTTAGATCGGGTGTGTGGGGTCATCTGTCAACCAGATATGGTGTGTGGGGTCATCTTCCAATCAGATCTGGTGTGTGGGGGTCATCTTACATTTAGATCTGGTGTGTGGGGTCATCTGTCAACCAGATATGGTGTGTGGGGTCATCTGCCAACCAGATCGGTTGTGTGGGGGTCATCTGTCAACCAGATCTGGTGTGTGGGGTCATCTGCCAACCAGATCGGTTGTGTTGGGGTCATCTGTCAACCAGATCTGGTGTGTGGGGTCATCTTCCAACTAGATTGGGTGTGTGGGGTCATCTTCCAACCAGATCTGGTGTGTGGGGGTTATCTTCCAACCAGATCTGGTGTGTGGGGTCATCTTCCAACTAGATTGGGTGTGTGGTGTCATCTGCCAACCAGATCTGGTGTGTGGGGGTCATCTTCCAACCAGATCTGGTGTGTGGGGGTTATCTTCCAACCAGATCTGGTGTGTGGTGTCATCTGCCAACCAGATCTGGTGTGTGGGGGTCATCTTCCAACCAGATCTGGTGTGTGGGGTCATCTTCCAACCAGATCTGGTGTGTGGGGGTTATCTTCCAACCAGATCTGGTGTGTGGTGTCATCTGCCAACCAGATCTGGTGTGTGGGGTCATCTTCCAACCAGATTGGGTGTGTGGGGGTTATCTTCCAACCAGATCTGGTGTGTGGTGTCATCTGCCAACCAGATCTGGTGTGTGGGGTCATCTTCCAACCAGATTGGGTGTGTGGGGTCATCTTCCAACCAGATCTGGTGTGTGGGGTCATCAGCGGCGACGGACGAGATTGGGCAGCTCCATCTCTGTACAGATTCGATCTCTGTCCTCCACCACACACGATGTTCAGATTATATTCCATGACCTGCCGCCATCTTCTGTACGTTTGGCCGGGATCAATCTGGTCCCTCCTGAGACGATCCCATCGGGAGATTTATACACACACCCAATATTCACCCAACATTCATGGATTCCATTGTGTGAAAACATTTATAAAGAGACCCGTCATACACAGATAGATAAAGCATGCAGACACGGTCAAGAGGTCCAGTTTCTTTTCAACCCCCAACATTAGATGCCAATTACTGGCAGCACTGTGGGGAACACACCTTGTTATTGGACGAGGTCAGAGGAGAATAACCGAATTGGTTCAGTCTGACAGGAAGACCACCAGTGGCACAGACCACCGTCTCTGAACACTAAGGCCAGGATTAGGCAAAGTAGGCTTCTACCTAAAGGCTGCAGAGAAGAAGGGGTGAGTTTTTCCCATATAGCTCTCAGCTGCAATTCACATCCCATTATCAGAAAACACATTGTCATCTCAGAGACGTTTATTTACACCCTGGCCCAATCTTCTACACCAGCTCAGGCCCAGGAAATGTCGGGTCAGACTCAGGAATTGCCAGGTCAGAACCAGGAAATATCGGGTCAGGTCCAGGAAATATCGGGTCAGGATCAGAAAATGTTGGGTCGGGACCAGGAAATGTTGGGTCAGGATCAGGAAATGTTGGGTCAGGATCAGGAAATGTTGGGTCAGGATCAGGAAATGTCAAGCCAGGACCAGGAAATGTTGGGGGCAGGACCAGGAAATGTTGGGTCAGGATCAGGAAATGTTGGGTCAGGATCAGGAAATGTTGGGTCAGGATCAGGAAATGTCAAGCCAGAATCAGGAAATGTCAAGCCAGAATCAGGAAATGTTGGGTCAGGATCAGGAAATGTCAAGCCAGAATCAGGAAATGTTAAGCCAGGATCAGGAAATGTTGGGTCAGGATCAAGAAATGTCAAGCCAGGATCAGGAAATGTTGGGTCAGGATCAGGAAATGTCAAGCCAGGATCAAGAAATGTCAAGCCAGGATCATGAAATGTTGGGTCAGGATCAGGAAATGTTGAGTCAGGATCAGGAAATGTCAAGCCAGGATCAGGAAATGTTGGGTCAGGATTAGTAAATGTTGGGTCAGGACCAGGAAATGTTGGGTCGAGATCAGGAAATGTTGGGCCAGGATCAGGAAATGTTGGGCCAGGATCAGGAAATGTCAAGCCAGGATCAGGAAATGTTGGGTCAGGATCAGGAAATGTCAAGCCAGGATCAGGAAATGTTGGGTCAGGATCAGGAAATGTTGGGTCAGGATCAGGAAATGTCAAGCCATGATCAGGAAATGTTGGGGGCAGGATTAGTAAATGTTGGGTCAGGACCAGTAAATGTTGGGTCAGGATCAGGATCAGGAAATGTCAAGCCAGAATCAGGAAATGTCAAGCCAGGATTAGGAAATGTCAAGCCAGGATCAGGAAATGTTGGGTCAGGATCAGGAAATGTTGGGTCAGGATCAGGAAATGTCAGGCCAGGAAATGTTCGGTCAGGATAAGTAAATGTTGGGTCAGGATCATGAAATGTCAAACGAGGATCAGGAAATGTTGGGTCAAGATTAGTAAATGTCGGTTCAGGACCAGGAAATGTTGGGTCAGGATCAGGAAATGTCAGGCCAGGATCAGGAAATGTTAAGCCAGGATAAGGAAATGTTGGGTCAGGATTAGTAAATGTTGGGTCAGGATCAGGAAATGTTGGGTCAGGACCAGGAAATGTTGGGTCAGGATCAGGAAATGTTAAGCCAGGATCAGGAAATGTTGGGTCAGGACCAGGAAATTTTGAGTCAGGACCAGGAAATATTGGGTCAGGACCAGGAAATGTTGGGTCAGCATAAGTAAATGTTGGGTCAGGATCATGAAATGTCAAACCAGGATCAGGAAATGTTGGGTCAAGATTAGTAAATGTTGGTTCAGGATCAGGAAATGTTGGGTCAGGATCAGGAAATGTCAGGCCAGGATCAGAAAATGTTGGGTCAGGATTAGTAAATGTTGGGCCAGGACTAGGAAATGTTGGGTCAGGATTAGTGAATGTTGGGTCAGGACCAGCAAATGTTGGGTCAAGATTAGTAAATGTTGGTTCAGGACCAGGAAATGTTGGGTCAGGATCAGGAAATGTCAGGCCAGGATCAGGAAATGTTGGGTCAGGATAACTAAATGTTGGGTCAGGATCAGGAAATGTCGGGCCAGGATCAGGAAATGTTGGGTCAGGATAACTAAATGTTGGGTCAGGATCAGGTAATGTTAGGTCAGGATCAGGAAATGTTGGGTCAGGATTAGTAAATGTTGGGTCAGGATCAGGAAATGTTGGGTCAGGATCAGAAAATGTTGGGTCAGGACTAGGAAATGTTGGATCAGGACTAGGAAATGTTGGATCAGGACTAGGAAATTTGGGTCAGGACTAGGAAATGTTGGATCAGGACTAGGAAATGTTGGGCCAGGACTAGGAAATGTTGGGTCAGGATTAGTGAATTTGGGGCAGGACCAGCAAATGTTGGGTCAAGATTAGTAAATGTTGGTTCAGGACCAGGAAATGTTGGGTCAGGATCAGGAAATGTCAGGCCAGGATCAGGAAATGTTGGGTCAGGATAACTAAATGTTGGGTCAGGATCAGGACATGTCAGGATCAGGAAATGTTGGGTCAGGATTAGTAAATGTTGGTTCAGGACCAGGAAATGTTGGGTCAGGATAAGTAAATGTTGGGTCAGGATAAGTAAATGTTGGGTCAGGATCATAAAATGTCAAGCCAGGGTCAGGAAATGTTGGGTCAGGATAAGTAAATGTTGGGTCAGGATAAGTAAATGTTGGGTCAGGATCATGAAATGTCAAGCCAGGATCAGGAAATGTTGGGTCAAGATTAGTAAATGTTGGTTCAGGACCAGGAAATGTTGGGTCAGGATCAGGAAATGTCAGGCTAAGATCAAGAAATGTTAAGACAGGATCAGGAAATGTTGGGTTAGGATTAGTAAATGTTGGGTCAGGATCAGGAAATGTTGGGTCAGGACCAGGAAATGTCAGGTCAGGATCAGGAAATGTTGGGTCAGGATTAGGAAATGTCAGGCCAGGATCAGGAAATGTTGGGTCAGGATCAGGAATTGTTGGGTCAGGACCAGGGAATGTTGGGTCAGGATCAGGAAATGTTGGGTCAGGACTAGGAAATGTTGGGTCAGGATCAGGAAATGTTGGGTCAGGACTAGAAAATGTTGGGTCAGGATCAGGAACTGTTAAGACAGGATCAGGAAATGCTAGGTCAGGACCAGGAAATGTTGGGTCAGGATCAGGAAATGTTGGGTCAGGACTAGGAAATGTTGGGTCAGGATCAGGAAATGTTGGGTCAGGACTAGGAAATGTTGGGTCAGGACAAGGAAATGTTGGATCAGGACTAGGAAATGTTGGGTCAGGATAAGTAAATGTTGGGTCAGGATCATGAAATGTCAAGTCAGGATCAGGAAATGTTGGGTCAAGATTAGTAAATGTTGGTTCAGGACCAGGAAATGTTGGGTCAGGATAAGTAAATGTTGGGTCAGGACTAGAAAATGTTGGTTCAGGACCAGGAAATGTTGGGTCAGGATAAGTAAATGTTGGGTCAGGACTAGGAAATGTTGGGTCAGGACCAGGAAATGTTGGGTCAGGATCCAAAATGTTGGGTCAGGACCAGGAAATGTTGGGTCAGGATCAGGAAATGTTGGGTCAGGATCAGGAAATGTTGGGTCAGGACTAGGAAATGTTGGGTCAGGATCAGGAAATGTTGGGTCAGGACCAGGAAATGTTGGGTCAGGATCAGGAAATGTTAAGCCAGGATCAGGAAATGTTAGGTCAGGACCAGGAAATGTCAGGACCAGGATCAGATAATGTTGGGTCAGGACTAGGAAATGTTGGGTCAGGATCAGGAAATGTTGGGTCAGGACTAGGAAATGTTGGGTCAGGATCAGGAATTGTTGGGTCAGAACCAGGAAATGTTGGGTCAGGATCAGGAATTGTTGGGTCAGAACCAGGAAATGTTGGGTCAGGATCAGGAAATGTTGGGTCAGGATCAGGAAATGTTGGGTCAGGATCAGGAAATGTTGGGTCAGGATCAGGAAATGTTGGGTCAGGATCAGGAAATGTTTGGTCAGGATCAGGAAATGTTTGGTCAGGATCAGGAAATGTCAGGTCAGGATCAGGGATTTGGAAATGTTGTGTGTAGAAGGTGACCCCTTTTGATTTGGGGGAGGGGTACATTTTGGACACCAGAGGTTCCAGTAATAGGAAGGATGGACCTCCTTCATGTGACTGTGTGGGGGGGGAAGGTTTTCCTGGCGCACATCGGTCCATCTAACACTACTACCAGTGCTGGCCTCGTGCGCTCGGCGTGGTTGTCCTCCGGTGTGCCCCCCTCCCCCGATCAGGTCAGAAGAGGCAGAAAATTCCTCATTTGTATCCTGCGATTTGAGGATTGTGATCCGGCAAACATAAATCAATGCACATTACAGGCGGTAATCCCATCTGTATCGATGGCGTGCCGCAGGACGCTGAGCTAATCGCGCTGATTGAATTCTGCAGGCGCTCCAGGCAGAGCCGCGCGGAGGGGAAGATGGCGGCTGATTGGGACTCAGCGGCTGGTGGCTCGGCGCATTCGGCGGGGGGTTTAGTGGAGTCAAGGATTTTCTTCCTCCCAATATCTCATTACATCGTCTCTCCGGTGACCCCGCCGTGTGACAGACAGCTCGGTGACCCCGCTGTGTGACAGACAGCTCAGTGACCCCGCCGCGTGACAGACAGTTCGGTGACCCCGCCGTGTGATACACAGTTCGGTGACCCCGCCGTGTGACAGACAGCTCGGTGACCCTGCCGTGTGACAGACAGCTCGGTGACCCTGCCGTGTGACAGACAGTTCGGTGACCCCACTGCGTGACAGACAGCCCGGTGACCCCGCCTTGTGACAGACAGTCCGGTGACCCCACCGTGTGTGACAGACAGTCCGGTGACCCCGCCATGTGACAGACAGCCCGGTGACCCCGCCTTGTGACAGACAGTCCGGTGACCCCACCGTGTGTGACAGACAGTCCGGTGACTCCACCGTGTGTGACAGACAGCTCGGTGACCCCGCCGTGTGACAGACAGTTCGGTGACCCCGCCGTGTGACAGACAGTCCGGTGACCCCACCGTGTGACAGACAGCTCGGTGACCCCGCCGTGTGACAGACAGCTCGATGACCCCGCCGTGTGACAGACAGTCCGGTGACCCCACCGTGTGTGACAGACAGCTCGGTGACCCCACCGTGTGACAGACAGCCCGGTGACCCCGCCATGTGACAGACAGCCCGGTGACCCCGCCGTGTGTGACAGACAGCCCTGTGACCCCGCCGTGCGTGACAGACAGCTCGGTGACCCCGCCGTGTGTGACAGACAGCCCGGTGACCCCGCCATGTGACAGACAGCCCGGTGACCCCGCCGTGTGTGACAGACAGCCCTGTGACCCCGCCGTGCGTGACAGACAGCCCGGTGACCCCGCCGTGTGTGACAGACAGCCCTGTGACCCCGCCGTGCGTGACAGACAGCTCGGTGACCCCGCCGTGTGTGACAGACAGCCCTGTGACCCCGCCGTGCGTGACAGACAGCTCGGTGACCCCGCCGTGTGACAGACAGCTCGGTGACCCAGGTGTGTGTGACAGACAGCTCGGTGAACCCGCCTTCACCCCCCATCCTCTGAGGGCCCCCATATCTGAGCCTCTTCCCCCCCATCCTCTGAGGGTCCCCCGTATGTGAGTCTCCACCCCCATCCTCTGAGGGTCCCCCGTATCTGAGTCTCCGCCCCCATCCTCTGAGGGCCCCCCATATCTGAGCCTCTGCCCCTTATCCTCTGAGGGCCCCCCATATCTGAGTCCACACCCCCCCCAGATCTTCATCCTCCACCCCACCAACAACAACCCCACATGGCTGACACTGCGCCAAATATAACCAATAACGCCCTATGGTGACAGGTGAACGCCCATGTCATCAGATCACAGGGACAATGAGCACAGCCAATCAGAGGGAACCAATCACAGCCAGAGGGAACCAATCACAGCCAATCAGAGGGAACCAATCACAGCCAGAGGGAACCAATCACAGCCAATCAGAGGGAACCAATCACAGCCATCACAAGTGTAAATACTTCCAGTGTTTACAAACATTAATTAAATTCATAAAGCCCCTTTCACAGGGGGAGGAGTCTGCCATCAGATCTTTCCACTGAACCCCACTGGATGACTGGTCTGTGTTGGCTCCGCCCACTTTCCTCTGAGGGCGGTCAGATGAGAACAGATCACCTGTCCATTCACCATTGGCTCACACCTGTGCGTTTTTCCACTACAGTCCCCTTTAACATGGTTTCCTATAGGTCTAGTTCACACCTGTGCGTTCTGAGCCGGTGCGTTTTTTGGAAAGGGTCGGGGAGTCTCTTCCCTGCAGCAGATTCCATTTTGTGTGTAATTGACTTCAATGGACCAAAATAAAAACAAAAGTGTTGCGTTTTGTGTGTTTTTTTGCCTCCGACACTCAAGTCGCATCAAAGTAATGCAGCGACCTTTATGTGTCCAAAGATGGAGGGATAGAATGCTAATCATAACAATCACCACTAACCCTAATGATTACTGCTAACCCTAGACCTTAACCCTGACCCTAGACCTTAACCCTGACCCTAGCCTCTAACCCTAACCCTAGGCTCTAACCCTAACCCTAGCCTCTAACCCTGACCCTAGACCTTAACCCTGACCCTAGACCTTAACCCTGACCCTAGCCTCTAACCCTAACCCTAGGCTCTAACCCTAACCCTAGCCTCTAACCCTGACCCTAGACCTTAACCCTGACCCCAGCCTCTAACCCTAACCCTAGACCTTAACCCTAACCCTAACCCTAGACCTAGACCTTAACCCTGACCCTAACCCTGACCCCAGCCTCTAACCCTAACCCTAGCCTCTAACCCTAACCCTAGACCTTAACCCTGACCCTAGACCTTAACCCTAACCCTAGCCTCTAACCCTGACCCTAAACCTTAACCCTGACCCTAGACCTTAACCCTAACCCTAGCCTCTAACCCTAACCCTAGCCCTTAACGCTAACCCTAGCCTCTAACCCTGACCCTAGACCTTAACCCTGACCCTAGACCTTAACCCTAACCCTAACCCTAGCCTCTAACCCTAACCCTAACCCTAACCTCTAACCCTGACCCTAACCCTAGACCTTAACCCTAACCCTAGCCTCTAACCCTAACCCTAGCCTCTAACCCTAACCCTAGACCTTAACCCTGACCCTAGACCTTAACCCTGACCCTAGACCTTAACCCTGACCCTAGACCTTAACCCTAGCCTCTAACCCTAACCCTAGCCTCTAACCCTAACCCTAGACCTTAACCCTGACCCTAGACCTTAACCCTGACCCTAGACCTTAACCCTAACCCTAGCCTCTAACCCTGACCCTAACCCTAGACCTTAACCCTAACCCTAGCCTCTAACCCTGACCCTAGACCTTAACCCTGACCCTAGACCTTAACCCTAACCCTAGCCTCTAACCCTAACCCTAGCCTCTAACCCTAACCCTAACCCTAGGCTCTAACCCTAGCCTCTAACCCTAACCCTAGCCTCTAACCCTAACCCTAACCCTAACCCTAGCCTCTAACCCTAACCCTAGACCTTAACCCTGACCCTAGACTCTAACCCTAACCCTAGACCTTAACCCTGACCCTAGCCTCTAACCCTAAACCTAGACCTTAACCCTGACCCTAGCCTCTAACCCTAACCCTAGACCTTAACCCTGACCCTAGACCTTAACCCTAACCCTAGACCTTAACCCTAACCCTAGACCTTAACCCTAACCCTAGACCTTAACCCTGACCCTAGACCTAACCCTAACCCTAACCCTAGACCTTAACCCTGACCCTAGACCTTAACCCTGACCCTAGACCTTAACCCTGACCCTAGCCTCTAACCCTAGCCTCTAACCCTAACCCTAGACCTTAACCCTGACCCTAGACCTTAACCCTAACCCTAGCCTCTAACCCTGACCCTAACCCTAGACCTTAACCCTAACCCTAGCCTCTAACCCTAACCCTAGCCTCTAACCCTAACCCTAGACCTTAACCCTGACCCTAGACCTTAACCCTGACCCTAGACCTTAACCCTGACCCTAGACCTTAACCCTAACCCTAGCCTCTAACCCTAACCCTAGCCTCTAACCCTAACCCTAGACCTTAACCCTGACCCTAGACCTTAACCCTGACCCTAGACCTTAACCCTAACCCTAGCCTCTAACCCTGACCCTAACCCTAGACCTTAACCCTAACCCTAGCCTCTAACCCTGACCCTAGACCTTAACCCTGACCATAGACCTTAACCCTAACCCTAGCCTCTAACCCTAACCCTAGCCTCTAACCCTAACCCTAACCCTAGGCTCTAACCCTAACCCTAGCCTCTAACCCTAACCCTAGCCTCTAACCCTAACCCTAACCCTAACCCTAGCCTCTAACCCTAACCCTAGACCTTAACCCTGACCCTAGCCTCTAACCCTAACCCTAGACCTTAACCCTGACCCTAGCCTCTAACCCTAAACCTAGACCTTAACCCTGACCCTAGCCTCTAACCCTAAACCTAGACCTTAACCCTGACCCTAGCCTCTAACCCTAACCCTAGACCTTAACCCTGACCCTAGACCTTAGCCCTGACCCTAGCCTCTAACCCTAACCCTAGACCTTAACCCTGACCCTAGCCTCTAACCCTAACCCTAGACCTTAACCCTGACCCTAGCCTCTAACCCTAACCCTAGACCTTAACCCTGACCCTAGCCTCTAACCCTAAACCTAGACCTTAACCCTGACTCTAGCCTCTAACCCTGACCCTAGCTTTTAACCCTAACCCTACCGTTAATTCAAACCCTAGCTCTAACACTAACCGTAGCCTTCAACCGTAACTTTAGCCCTTAACCCTAACCATAGACCCTAATTCTAACCTTAAACCTAGACCTAACACTAACCCTAGCCTTTGGTCCTAACCCTAGACCACAACCATAAACCTAGCCCTTAACCCTAAACCTACCCATAACCCAAACCCTAGCTCTAACACTAACCATAGCCTTCAAACC
This sequence comes from Lithobates sylvaticus, assembly GCA_028564925.1. Taxonomy (NCBI): domain Eukaryota; kingdom Metazoa; phylum Chordata; class Amphibia; order Anura; family Ranidae; genus Lithobates; species Lithobates sylvaticus. The sequence continues at coordinate 1,968,129 of CM053031.1, read as the reverse complement.
CTAAACCTAGCCTTTAACCCTAACTCTATCCCTTAACCCCAACCTTCACCTTTAACCCTAATACAGCCCTTAAGCCTAACCCTAGACCTTCACCCTAACCTAGTCTTTGAGCCCTAACCCTACCCTTTAACCCTAACCCCTAACCCTAACCCTTAAACCCTAACTCTAGCCCTTAACCCTAACCCTATCCTTTAACCCTAACCCTAGCACCTAACCCTAAATCAGCCCTTAAGCCTAACCCTAGACCTCCACCCTAACCTTTAAACCCTAATCCTAGCCCCTAACCCTAACTGTAGCTCTTAACCCTAACCCTAGCCCTTAACCGTAATATTAGCCCTTAACCCTTAACCCTAGCCTTACATTTAACCCTAAGATGCAACTTTGGACACAAAGGTTTCTTTACTACTTTGATTTGAGTGCCAGAGAGTGTAAAGTGGCATCAGAGTCGCACTGCATGAACAGGACTGTCATACTTTCCTATTGGCAAAAAATCCAACAAAATGTATCAAAATGCAAAAAAACACACCGTAAAATGCATCAACCACAACCTGCATAGATGTGAACCCGGCCTAACATCCGATCGGCCATCCATCTTGCCACCCACATCCAACACCACCCCGATCCAACACCACCCCGATCCGACACCACTCCGATCCAACACCACTCCGATCCAACACCACTCCAATCCAACACCACCCAGATCCAACACCACTCCGATCCAACACCACCCCGATCCAACACCACTCCGATCCAACACCACTCCGATCCAACACCACCCAGATCCAACACCACTCCGATCCAACACCACTTCGATCCAACACCACCCAGATCCAACACCATCCAGATCCAACACCACTCCGATCCAACCCCACTCAGATCCAACACCACTCCGATCCAACCCCACTCAGATCCAACACCACCCGGATCCAACACCACTCAGATCCAACACCACTCAGATCCAACACCACTTCGATCCAACACCACCCAGATCCAACACCACTTCGATCCAACACCACCCAGATCCAACACCATCCAGATCCAACACCACTCCGATCCAACACCACTCCGATCCAACACCACTCCGATCCAACCCCACTCCGATCCAACCCCACTCAGATCCAACACCACTCAGATCCAACACCACTCCGATCCAACACCTCCCAGATTCAACACCACTCGGATCCAACACCACTCAGATCCAACACCACTCATCCAACACCACTCAGATCCAACACCACTCAGATCCAACACCACTCAGATCCAACACCACTCAGATCCAACACCACCCCGATCCAACACCATCCAGATCCAACACCACCCCGATCCAACACCACCCAGATCCAACACCACTCAGATCCAGCACCACCCAGATCCAACACCACCCAGATCCAACACCACCCAGATCCAACACCACCCAGATCCAACACCACCCAGATTCAACACCACACAGATCCAACACCACCCCGATACAACACCACCCCGATCCGACACCACTCCGATCCAACACCACTCCGATCCAACACCACTCCAATCCAACACCACCCAGATCCAACACCACTCCGATCCAACACCACCCCGATCCAACACCACTCCGATCCAACACCACTCCGATCCAACACCACTCCAATCCAACACCACCCAGATCCAACACCACTCCGATCCAACACCACTTCGATCCAACACCACCCAGATCCAACACCATCCAGATCCAACACCACTCCGATCCAACCCCACTCAGATCCAACACCACTCCGATCCAACCCCACTCAGATCCAACACCACCCGGATTCAACACCACTCAGATCCAACACCACTCAGATCCAACACCACTTCGATCCAACACCACCCAGATCCAACACCACTTCGATCCAACACCTCCCAGATCCAACACCATCCAGATCCAACACCACTCCGATCCAACACCACTCCGATCCAACCCCACTCAGATCCAACACCACTCAGATCCAACACCACTCCGATCCAACACCTCCCAGATTCAACACCACTCGGATCCAACACCACTCAGATCCAACACCACTCATCCAACACCACTCAGATCCAACACCACTCAGATCCAACACCACTCAGATCCAACACCACCCCGATCCAACACCATCCAGATCCAACACCACCCCGATCCAACACCACCCAGATCCAACACCACTCAGATCCAGCACCACCCAGATCCAACACCACCCAGATCCAACACCACCCAGATCCAACACCACCCAGATCCAACACCACCCAGATCCAACACCACACAGATCCAACACCACTCAGATCCAACACCTCCCAGATCCAACACCTCCCAGATTCAACACCACTCAGATCCAACACCACTCATCCAACACCACTCAGATCCAACACCACTCATCCAACACCAGTCAGATCCAACATCACTCATCCAACACCAGTCAGATCCAACACCACTCAGATCCAACACCACCCAGATCCAACACCACCCAGATCCAACACCACCCAGATCCAACACCACTCAGATCCAACACCACCCAGATTCAACACCACACAGATGCAACACCACTCAGATCCAACACCTCCCAGATCCAACACCTCCCAGATTCAACACCACTCGGATTCAACACCACTCAGATCCAACACCACTCAGATCCAACACCACTCATCCAACACCACTCAGATCCAACACCACTCAGATCCAACACCACTCATCCAACACCACTCAGATCCAACACCACTCATCCAACACCAGTCAGATCCAACACCACTCATCCAAAACCAGTCAGATACAACACCACTCAGATCCAACACCACTGAAATCCAACACCACCCAGATCCAACACCACCCAGATCCAACACCACTCAGATCCAACACCACCCAGATTCAACACCACACAGATCCAACACCACTCAGATCCAACACCTCCCAGATCCAACACCTCCCAGATTCAACACCACTCGAATTCAACACCACTCAGATCCAACACCACTCAGATCCAACACCACTCATCCAACACCACTCAGATCCAACACCACTCAGATCCAACACCACTCATCCAACACCAGTCAGATCCAACACCACTCAGATCCAACACCACTGAAATCCAACACCACCCAGATCCAACACCAACCAGATCCAACACCACTCAGATCCAACACCTCCCAGATTCAACACCACTCAGATCCAACACCACCCAGATCCAACACCACCCGGATTCAACACCACTCGGATCCAACACCACTCAGATCCAACACCACCCAGATCCAACACCACTCATCCAACACCACCCTGGTCCAACACCACCCGGATTCAACACCACTCAGATCCAACACCACCCAGATCCAACACCACTCAGATCCAACACCACCCAGATCCAACACCACTCATCCAACACCACCCAGATCCAACACCACCCTGGTCCAACACCACCCAGATCCAACACCACTCAGATCCAACACCACCCCGATCCAACACCTCCCAGATTCAACACCACTCAGGTCCAACACCATCCAGATCCAACACCACTCAGATCCAACACCACTCAGGTCCAACACCATCCAGATCCAACACCACCCAGATCCAACACCACCCAGATCCAACACCACCCAGATCCAACACCATCCAGATCCAACACCACCCAGATCCAACACCACCCAGATCCAACACCACCCGATCCAACACCATCCAGATCCAACACCACCCAGATCCAACACCACTCGGATCTAACACCACCCAGTTGTATTTAAAAATCACTTTTTATCTTTCAAAATGTGTTTTCCAGCACTAAACCTTTCATCTATTTCTAAATTGCTGCATTTGTAAATTTCAAAAGCCGATATAAAGGAATAGGAGTGGTAAAAAAAGCCCTTGTAGAATTAAATTCACCTTTTTTGGGGGTTAATTCTCCTTTAAGGGGGCGTGTCCTATGCCTACATACCTTTGCTAGTAAGGTTGGGAGTTGTGGTACTATGAAGTTCTATATAATGAAGGATGGATGGAGACGGAGCTGGAGGGATTACAGGGATGGATTGTTTACATCGTTAGTAACTCTTCTGTCATGTCTGATTTGCTGCCAGCAGACACTATGACATCACAAGAGCCGAGGACAGATCTGCTGAGACAAATCATCGCTCAATTAGAGGAGCCGCTGAGCGGGCAAATTACAGAGCGAGTGACTGGGTGACCGTGGGATAAGAGGCCGCTACACCCCCCCTAATCTGGATGGGGGGAGGGTCACATGGTAATGGGGTCACCATGGACCCCCCAGCTGGTAACAGAATGGCAGTGTCTGTCAGTGCTGACTGTACTGCATGCGTATGCTGATGTGGCCCTAAAGGGCCCTCAGGACCCCCCTTAGGGGTACATGGAAGACAATGGGCTCCTGGGCTGGTCTGTAATGGGGGCACCTTGTGTGCCATATAAAGAGCAGCGATAAGTCTGCAGATCGCTCTTCTCATTTCTAGGAAAGTTCTGGCAGCTAAGGGGTTAATTCTCCTGGATCCGCTATTTTTATCCTCATCTTCGGGCAACTTGTCCCGTATGATCATCGTCATGCCAACCGCTACCCAGGCACACTCCGACCAGGGGGCTCATCCCAATCCATGGCACAGCCAGCTGCCCCCCCGCTGGACCCCTCACCCCGAGACAACGTCCTAGGACTTATCCTTCCACCCCCCACCCAACCCATCATCGTCATCCTGAGGAGGAGAGAGGATGGAGAGAGTGAGGATGGAGGGAGTGAGGAGGAGAGAGGATGGAGGGAGTGAGGAGGAGAGAGGGTGGAGGGAGTGAGGAGGAGAAAGGATGGAGGGAGTGATGAGGAGAAAGGATGGAGGGAGTGAGGAGGAGAGAGGATGGAGGGAGTGAGGAGGAGAGAGGATGGAGGGAGTGAGGAGGAGAGAGGATGGAGGGAGTGAGGAGGAGAGAGGATGGAGGAGGGAGGGAGGAGAAAGGATGGAGGGAGTGAGGAGGAGAGAGGATGGAGGGAGTGAGGAGGAGAGAGGATGGAGGGAGTGAGGAGGAGAGATGATGGAGAGAGTGAGGAGGAGAGAGGATGGAGAGAGTGAGGAGGAGAGAGGATGGAGGGAGTGAGGAGGAGGAGGATGGAGGGAGTGAGGAGGAGAGAGGATGGAGGAAGTGAGGAGGAGAGGGATGGAGGGAGTGAGGAGAGAGGGGATGGAGGGAATGAGGAGGAGAGAGGATGGAGGGAGTGAGGAGGAGAGAGGAGGAGGAGTGAGGAGGAGAGAGGAGAGAGGAGGGATGGGAGGGAGGAGGAGGAGAGGGATGGAGGGAGGGAGTGAGAGGAGGAGAGGGGAGGGAGGAGGAGGGAGTGAGGAGGAGAGAGGATGGAGGGAGTGAGGAGGAGAGTGGATGGAGGGAGTGAGGAGGAGAAAGGATGGAGGGAGTGAGGAGGAGAGAGGATGGAGGGAGTGAGGAGGAGAGAGGATGGAGGGAGTGAGGAGGAGAGAGGATGGAGGGAGTGAGGAGGAGAGAGGATGGAGGGAGTGAGGAGGAGAGGGGATGGAGGGAGTGAGGAGGAGAGAGGATGGAGGGAGTGAGGAGGAAAGAGGATGGAGAGAGTGAGGAGGAGAGAGGGTGGAGGGAGGAGGAGGAGAGGATGGAGAGAGTGAGGAGGAGAGAGGATGGAGGGAGTGAGGAGGAGAGGGGATGGAGGGAATGAGGAGAAGAGAGGATGGAGGGAGTGAGGAGGAGAGAGGATGGAGGGAGTGAGGAGGAGAGGGAAGGAGTGAGGAGGAGAGAGGATGGAGGGAGTGAGGAGGAGAGAGGATGGAGGGAGTGAGGAGGAGAGAGGATGGAGAGAGTGAGGAGGAGAGAGGATGGAGAGAGTGAGGAGGAGAGAGGATGGAGGGAGTGAGGAGGAGAGAGGATGGAGGGAGTGAGGAGGAGAGAGGGGATGGAGGGAGTGAGGAGGAGAGAGGATGGAGGGAGTGAGGAGGAGAGAGGATGGAGGGAGTGAGGAGGAGAGAGGATGGAGGGAGTGAGGAGGAGAGAGGATAGAGAGAGTGAGGAGGAGAGAGGATGGAGGGAGTGAGGAGGAGAGGGGATGGAGGGAGTGAGGAGGAGAGAGGATGGAGGGAGTGAGGAGGAGAGAGGATAGAGAGAGTGAGGAGGAGAGAGGATGGAGGGAGTGAGGAGGAGAGAGGATAGACAGAGTGAGGAGGAGAGAGGATGGAGAGAGTGAGGAGGAGAGAGGAGGAGAGGGGATGGAGGGAGTGAGGAGGAGAGAGGATAGAGAGAGTGAGGAGGAGAGAGGATGGAGGGAGTGAGGAGGAGAGAGGATAGACAGAGTGAGGAGGAGAGAGGATAGAGAGAGTGAGGAGGAGAGAGGAGGAGAGGGGATGGAGGGAGTGAGGAGGAGAGAGGATAGAGAGAGTGAGGAGGAGAGAGGAGGAGAGGGGATAGAGAGAGTGAGGAGGAGAGAGGATAGAGAGAGTGAGGAGGAGAGAGGAGTAGAGGGGATGGAGGGAGTGAGGAGGAGAGAGGATGGAGGGAGTGAGAAGGAGAGAGGATGGACAGAGTGAGGAGGAGAGAGGATGGAGAGAGTGAGGAGGAGAGAGGATAGAGAGAGTGAGGAGGAGAGAGGATGGAGGGAGTGAGGAGGAGAGAGGATAGAGAGAGTGAGGAGGAGGGGGGGAGGAGAGGGGATGGAGGGAGTGAGGAGGAGAGAGGATAGAGAGAGTGAGGAGGGAGGGACTAGAGAGAGATGCGGAGGAGAGAGGAGGAATGCGGGATGGAGGAGTGCAGTAGGAGCAGAGGACGGAGGCTGAGGAGGTCTGATAGGAGGATGGAGAGCGTGAGGTAGGGAGAGATGGAGAGGAGGGAGGGGAGTGAGGAGGGAGAGTGGAGGTGGAGTGAGGAGGACCGGAGGGGATGGCGGGGAGTGATTGAGGAGAGGGAGGATGGAATGAGAGGAGGAGAGTATAGAGAGGAAGGAGGAGAGAGATTTAGCGATAGGAGGTTAGAGGAGACTGTGATAGAGAGCGTCGGATAGTAGCGCGTATGGAGAGGCGAGAGATGAGGATTGAGAGGTGACGGCTGAGAAGGATGGAGTGCTTAGAGAGATGAGAGAAGGAGATGTAGGCAGGATGAGAGCGGTATGTAGGGAGTGAGGAGGCGGAGAGGATGGAGGGTGTGAGAGGAGAGAGATGAGCAGGAGTGGAGTGATAGAGGAGGACAGAGTGAGGCGGAGAGAGGATAGGAAAAGGCGAGTCGGTGAGAGGATGTGATGGAGAGTGAGGAGGAGAAGGATGGAGGGAGAAAAAAAAAAATAGAGGAGGAGAGTGATGGAGGGAGTGAGGAGGAGAGGGGATAGAGATGGAGTGAGGAGGAGGAGAAAGGATGGAGAGAGTGATTGAGTGAGAGGATGGATGGGAGTGAGGAGGGAGAGAGGATTGGAGGGTTTAGTGAGGAGGAATCGAGAGGATGGAGGGGGAGTGTGGAGGAGAGGGGATGGATGGAGAGATGGAGGAGAGAGGATGGAGGGAGTGAGGAGGAGAGAGGATGGAGGGAGAGGAGGAGAGGAGGAGAGCGGATGGAGGAGCGTGAGGAGGAGAGGGATAGAAGAGAGGAGGTGAAGAGGAAGGAGAGATGGATGTGAGGTGAGAGAGAGGAGGCGAGAGGAGGAGAGGGGATGGAGGGAGTGATGGAGGAGAGAGGATGGAGGTGGAGTGAGACAAGAGGATGGAGGAGGAGGGAGAGCGAGAGGGGAAGGGAGTGAGGAGGAGAAGTGATGGAGGGAGTGATGGAGGAGAGAGGGGAGGGAGATGAGGAGGAGAGAGGATAGAGAGGGAGGAGGGAGGAGGATGTTGAGAGAGTGAGGGGTGAGAGAGGAGAGGATGGAGGAGAGAGTGAGTGAGGAGGAGAGAGGATGGAGAGAGTGAGGAGGAAAGAGATGGAGAGAGTGAGAGATGGAGAGAGGAGAGGGAGTGAGGATGGAGAGGGGATGGGAGGGAGGTGAGGAGGAGAGAGGATGGAGAGAGTGAGGAGGAGAGAGGATGGAGAGCAGAGTGAAGGAGAGCTGGAGAGGACTCGGAAGGGAATGGAGAGTGGTGAGGAGGAGAGAGATGAGGAGTTAGAGAGAGTGAGGAGGAGAGAGGAGGAGAGAGATATGTGATGGAGTGAGCGAGGATGGAGAGAGTGAGGAGAGTGAGGGGATATGGAGGAGTGAGGAAGGATAGAGAGATGTGAGGTCGGAGAGAGGAGGAGAGTGGGAGTAGGAGGATGTGAGTGAGGAGAGTGAGTGGAGAGAGGATGGAGGAGTGAGGAGGAGAGAGGGGATGGAGGGAGTGAGAGTGGGGAGGAGGATGGAAGAGAGTGAGGAGGAGAGATGATGGAGGGAGTGAGGAGGGTGAGAGGATGGAGAGAGTGAGGAGGAGAGAGGATGGAGAGTGAGGAGGAGAGAGGATGGAGGGAGTGAGGAGGAGAGAGGATGGAGGGAGTGAGGAGGAGAGAGGATGGAGACGTGAGTGAGGAGGAGAGAGGATGGAGGGGAGTGAGGAGGAGAGAGGATGGAGGGAGTGAGGAGGAGAGAGGGATGGATGCAGAGTGAGTGAGGAGGAGAGAGGATGGAGGGAGTGAGTAGGAGAGAGGATGGAGGGAGTGAGGAGAGGAGAGGTGGGATTGTAGAGAGAGTGAGGAGGAGAGGGATGGAGGGAGTGAGGAGCGAGAGAGGATGGAAGAGGGGGTGAGAGTGAGGAGAGAGGATGGAGAGTGTAGAGGATGAGAGATGGAGTGGAGTAGACGTGTGGAGAGAGGATGTGAGAGGCGAGGTGAGGAGGAGATGAGGAGAGAGAGGGGAGAGAGTGGATGTGAGGAGGAGAGAGTGATGCGAGGGAGTGAGGAGGAGAGAGGAGTGGAGGGAGTGAGGGGGATGGAGGGGATGGAGGGAGGAGGAGCGATAGAGGAGTGATGGAGGGAGATGAGGAGGAGAGAGGATGGGAGAGGAGTGAGGAGGAGCGGAGAGGATTGAGATGAGGAGTGAGGAGAGAGAGGTGGAGAGGGGAGGGAGTGAGAGGAGGAGTGTAGGATGGAGGTGAGTTGAGGAGGAGGAGGAGGGGAGGAGTGAGGAGGAGAGAGGATAGTGAGAGTGAGGAGGGAGTGATGGAGGGAGTGAGGAGGTTGAGAGGATGGAGGGAGTGATGGAGGGAGAGAGGGAGGAGAGGAACGGATGAGAGATAGTGAGATGAGGATAGAGGAGGAGAGTGAGGAGGAGAGAGGGAGAGGAGGAAGGTGCTGGAGGGAGTGAGGAGAAAGAGGATGGAGAGAGTGAGGAGGAGAGAGGAGGAGAGGTATTTGAGACGAGATGGAGGGCGTGCGAGGAAAGAGGATTGCGAGAGTGAGGAGGAGAGAGGAGAAGGGGATGGAGAGAGGATGGAGGGAGTGGGAGGAGAGGGAGGAGGGAGGAGGAGAGGAGAGGAGAGGAGGGAGGGAGGAGGAGAGAGGGGGGAGGAGGGAGAGAGGAGAGGAGAGAGGGAGGAGGAGGGAGGAGAGAGAGAGGGAGGAGAGAGAGAGGAGAGAGGAGGGAGGAGGAGGGGGAGGGAGAGGAGGAGAGGAGGAGAGAGGGAGAGAGGGAGAGGAGGGAGAGGAGGGGGAGGGAGAGGGAGGGGGGGGGAGAGGAGGGAGGAGAGAGGAGAGAGAGAGGAGAGGAGAGAGAGGAGGGAGAGGAGGAGAGAGGAGGAGAGGAGGAGAGAGAGAGAGTAGAGGAGGAGAGGAGGGAGGAGGAGAGGGAGAGGAGGGAGGAGGGAGAGGGGGAGAGAGGAGAGAGGAGGAGAGAGAGGAGAGGATGGAGAGGGAGAGGGGGGAGGGGGGGAGGAGAGGAGGAGAGAGAGAGGGGAGAGGAGGAGGAGGAGGAGAGAGGGAAGAGGAGAGGAGAGGAGAGAGGGAGAGGGAGAGAGAGGAGGGGAGAGAAGGAGGGAGGAGGGAGGAGGGAGAGAGAGGAGGGAGAGGGGGAGGAGAGGGAGAGAGAGGAGAAGAGAGGGAGAGGAGGGAGGAGGGAGAGGAGAGGAGAGAGGAGGGGGAGAGAGAGAGGAGAGAGGGAGAGGGGGGAGAGGAGAGGAGGAGAGAGGGGGGAGAGAGAGGGATAAAGGAGAGGGGAGAGAGGAGAGAGAGGAGGGAGGAGGAGGGAGGAGAGAGAGAGGAGAGGAGGAGAGAGAGAGAGAGAGAGAGGGAGGGAGAGGGAGGAGAGAGGAGAGAGAGAGGAGAGAGGGAGGGGAGAGAGGGAGGGAGGGGAGGAGGAGAGGGAGAGAGAGAGAGGAGAGAGAGGAGGAGAGGAGGAGGGAGAGGAGGGGAGGAGGGAGAGAAGGGGGAGAGAGGGAGGAGGAGGAGGGGAGAGGGGAGAGAGAGGATGGAGGGAGGAGAGAGGAGAGAGGGAGGGAGAGAGGAGAGGAGGGGAGGGGGAGGAGAGAGGGGAGGAGGAGGGAGAGAGAGGAGAGAGAGAGGGAGGAGGGGGGAGAGAGAGGGAGGAGGAGGGAGGGAGGGGAGAGGAGAGAGGAGGAGGGAGAGAGGGAGAGGGGAGGGAGAGAGGAGGAGGGGGGGGAGGAGAGGAGGAGGGGAGGAGGAGAGGGAGAGAGGGAGGAGAGAGGGAGGAGGGAAGAGAGAGGGAGAGAGGGAGGGAGAGGGAGAGAGGGAGGGAGGAGAGGGGGAGGGGGGAGAGAGAGGAGGGGAGGAGGGAGGGAAGGAGGAGGAGGAGAGAGGAGAGGAGGAGGAGGGAGATGGAGGGAGTGAGGAGGAGAGAGGGGGGAGAGGAGGAGGAGGGGGAGGAGGGGGAGGGAGGAGGAGAGGGAGAGGATGGAGGAGGAGGAGGAGGAGGAGAAGGGAGGGAGGGGGAGGAGGAGAGGGGAGGAGAGGGAGAGGAGGAGGAGGAGAGGGAGAGGTGAGGAGGGAGTGAGGAAGAAGAGGAATGGATGGGAGTGAGTAGAGAGAGGATTGAGGGAGTGAGCGAGAGAGGATGGAGGGAGTAGAGAGGAGAGGGATGGAGGAGTGAGGAATTGTGCTAGGGGATTGAGGAGTTGAGGAGGAGAGGGATTGATGAGAGTATTTAAGAATAAAGAGTACCCTCCCACTTTCGGATTGGCTTGGGGCCCTCCTAGGTACTCCCGGGCCACTTTCATAACCTCCTTCCATCCCTTCATGGAAGCTTCTCCAATGTTCCAGAAATATAGGGATGCAAGAGTCATCCCCAGCCTCCCTGAGTGAGCCCCTCCCCCTCACCCACCTTCCACCCCAGCCCCGCTCTTAGCAGGCAAATTCTCCCTACAACTAGAAATCTACCGATGTACTTCTAGCTCAGGTACTCTAATGGGGTGCTCTATTTGTATATAAAATGCCACTTTTTTCAATTTCTCACCGATTTCTAAATTGCTACATTTGAAGCTTACCAGAAGGCCCGAAATAAAAGAAATAAAACGCACTAGTGCGGTGAACCCCTTAAAACACATTATTTCTTTGGTTATAATTCTCCTTCAGCAAAGGGGTCGTGGCAGTGGGTTGTGTCCTTATGCCAACAATACTTTTTCCTTGTCCCACACATCTCAGGAATATTTGGGAGGTGATTGCTAAATGCCACCTCTGATGTTGGGTGCATTTTCAGGCTGGCGCGCGATTAAATATCACCTGATTCTGCCTTGTGCCGTACACTACACCACACCACATGCCCACCTACCCCCCCAATACAAACTTGTGCTGCAAGAAAGAGTTGGTCCTAGACAACACATAAACCTCAGGACAATGAACCTTCAATCTCAACTACCCAGAATATTGAAAGAGAGTAACTTCAATCATAACAAATGGTGATATTTGTCACCAACCAGCAACTGCAAAAACAGCAAACAACCTTGATCAGGAGTATGGAACATGTATATCACAGTATAGCGAGCACAGTGTCAGGATTATGTAATGGTATAGCCACAGTAATAGATGAGCACAGTGGTCAGGAATTATGTAATGTATAATCACAGTATAGAGCTCATAACTGTTGGTCGAGGAGTAAAGTAATGAAATATCACAGTATACGAGCGCACAGTGGTCAGGAGTTAATGTAATGTGCAGCACAGTAATACGAGAGCACCGTTGGTCCAGGAGTATGTAATGTATATCACATAGTATAGAGATCACAGATGGTCAGGAGTAATGTAATGAATATATCACAGTATAGGAGTAACACAGTGGTCAGGTGTATTTTAAATTTGCCCAGAGCACAGTATAGAGAGCATCAAGTGGTCAGGATTAAGAATGTAACAGCACAGTATAGAGAGCAAAGTGATCCATGATTATGTAATGTACCGCACACATATAGAGGAGCACAAGTGATCATGATATGTAAAGTTGTGCAGCACAGTATAGAGAGCACAGTGGTCAGGAGTAGTAAGGAGTGCCAGACACAGTATAGAGAAGCACAGTGATCAGGAGTATGTAATGTGCATCACAGTTATAGATAGCACAGTGAAGCAATGAGTATGTAATTTTCAGCACAGTAATAGAGAGAGCACAGTGCTCAGAGATATGTAATGTGCAGCACAGTCAAAGATGAATCACAGATGGTCTGGAATATGTAATGTGCAGCACAAGTATAGAGAGCATCAGTGGTCCAGGAGATATTGTAATGAGTACAGCACAGTATAAAGAGCACAGTGGTCTGGATTATGTAATGTGCAGCAACACAGTATAAGAGAGCACATTGATCAGAATTATGTAATGTACCAGCACAGTATAGAGAGCACAGATGATCATGTAGTATGTAATGTGAGCAGCACAGTACAGAGAAGCACAGTGATCAAGGCGTATGTAATTTGCAAGCACAGTAATAGAGATCTCACATGTGTACCTGGATTATGTAATGTGCAGCACAGTATAGAGAGCACATAGAGCAGAATTATGTATGTACAGCCACAGTATAGATAGCACAGTGGATCAGGAGTATGTAACTGTGCAAGCACAGTAAAGAGAGCATCAGAGGTCATGAGTATGCAATGGTGCAGCACAGTAAAGAGATCACAATGGTCAAGGAGTTATGTAAAGGTGCAGCACAGTATAGAAGAGTTACAGTGATCAGATTATGTCAATGTTTCAGCACAGTATAGAGAGAACATTGGTCCTGGATTATGTAATGTGCATCACAGTATTAGTAGAGCACAGTGGTCAGGGAGTATGTAATGTACATCACAGTAAGAGATGTCAACAAGTGATCAGAGTATGTAATGTGCAGCGTCACAGTTACAGAGAGCCCAGTGATCATGAGTAAGTAATGTGCAGCACAGTAATAGAGAGCAACAGTGGTCCAGGAGAATGTAATGTGCAGCCACAGTACAGGAGAGCACAGGTGGTCAGGAAGTATGTAAATGTGCAGCAACACAACATTATAGAAAGAGCACAGTGTTCAGGAGTATGTAATGTGCAGCACACAGTATAGAGAGCACAAGTGGTGGTCAGGAGTATGTAAGTGTGCAGCACAGTAATAGGAGATCACAGTGATCAGGGGAGTAAATGAAATGTGCAGCACAGTATAGAGAAGAGCACAGTGGGTCAGTAGTAATGTAATGTGCAGCCACAGTATAAGAGAGCACCAGTGGTCATGAGTAAGTAATGTGCAGCACAGTATAGAGAAGCAACAGTGTTCAGGAGTATGTAATGTGCAGCACAGTAATAGAGAGCACAGTGATTCATGAGTAATTTAATGGTTGAGCACAGTATAGAGAGCACAGTATGGTCAGGAGTAATGTTATGTGCAGCACAGTATAGAGAGCAACAGTGATCAGGATAATGTAATGTGCAGCACAGTAAACTATAGCACAATGGTCCGGGGTTCTGTAAATGGCCAGCACAGTATAGATAACACAGTGGTCAGGGTTATAATGTCATATAGAGAGGACTGGAGGAGAAAAAGTAATAATGAATTTGATGCCAGAACAGGAAAGGGGGAAGGGGGGGGGGGGGGGGGTGGGTGGGGGTTAGAGAGTTCTATAGAGGCGACACTGGGAAGGATCGGGGTGGGGGGGGGGGAGGGGGACATTTCTGGGGACAGCGCTCTCCCTCCATGTCTCGGCACACAAAGATAGATCCGTCTCTCAGTGATTCCCGGTATGACACTTCCATTCCTGCTACATTTTCCAGGAATTTTCTGCATGAAAAACTTCTTTACATTAAAAGACTACACAGAAAAATCCGATGAAGGATATTGTTGTGCCAGAAAAGAGTCTCACCTTCCCCGAACCTTCCGCCCCACATATCAGGGATCATATTAGAGTCCCCGACAGATGATTTCGACAACCATAGACATACCATCAACCCTATCAATGACCAACCAACACCGACCTACCGACATCTCCGTAAACGACACCAACCGACCGACATCCATCGTCCGCGACAATGACCAACACAACACATGAACCGCCACAACTCAACTGACACCAACCGACCGACACTGTACCGACTGACACCGACCAAACCTACACGAACCGACCCACCTTACCTACCAATGACCAACCAACACTGACCGACACCAACCAACTGACACCAACCGACCGACAACCATCGTCCGACAAAATGACCAACCAACACTGACCGACACCAACCAACCTGACACCAACCGACCTGGCCATCCATATTCCGACAATGAACCAACCAACATCTGACCGACACCAACCAACTGACACCCAACCGACAAGACACTGACTGCGACACCAAGTGTGTAATGGGAAAAATTATAGCGCTAAAAACTCACGTGTTACACAAAATACTACTAAAGCAGCTGCCGCTGAATAATATACAAATATTCGAAAGGGAATTGGGAAGGAAAGTGCAGCGCTGGAAGGTACCTTCCCAGCTGCTCCCACTGACCAGACACCAACAACTGACTGACCCATCCTGACTGACACCAACCTGACTGACACCAACCTGACGACAATGACCAACCTACACCAACCGACACACCAAACCGACCGTCATCGATCAACCTAACACCAACCGTCCGACACACGACCGACCTACAACGACCAACCAACACTGACCGACCCACACCAACCGAAGACATCGATCAACCTACAATGACCAACCAACACTGACTGACACCAACCTACACCAACCGACCGACATCGATTAACCTACACCAACCGACCGACATCGATTAACCTACACCAACCGACCGACACTGACCCACACACCTACTGACCATCCTAACAAGGACCAAACCTAACACTGAGACCGAACCACCAACCGACCAACACCAACCGACCAACACCGACCAACCTACAAACCAACCGAAACCGACACCAACCACCCAACCCGGCCCAAACATTGAAACCGAGAAACCGACAAACGATCCGACGGTAAATTAATTGCCAGGAAGTAATAAACGATAATAATATAAGAGACCGATCAAACAGTAAGTTTATTGACTATAATACAACAAATCAGTCCGGAGCGACCGACATCAAGCCAAATAAAAAGGGCTTTTTCTGGTACCTAACATTCCGGACATAGAACCCAACTGGACTATCTATAGTTTATCTACTATCTGACTCCACACCCGATTGACGGACCTACACCGACACCAACCGACACTGACTGACCAACACAAACCGACACCAACAAACTGACCTACACTGCCCGACCGACACCGGCCAGCCTACACCAACTGGCTCAGAGCGACCGACTAAAACCGACCGATCAACACTGATCGACCACTAACGTGACCCACACTGACCGCAGACTAACGAAAGGCCAACACATCGACCAGGCACCGAGCGACCGACAAAAGAAAGCCGACAGACCATAACCATACTGAACCAACACTGACCGCAAACCGAGCGACTGACTGGATCGTAAACAGGCTGACTCAACACCATCCGACTAAAGCCTCATACACCACATGTCGGACCGTGGACCAAACTTTTCCTGTGTAATTTTTTGTCCAAAGGGGCGTTGGCCCCAAGTTGGTATAGCATACACACGTCCTGACTTTTTAGGCAACAAACCCGAACATACTGACGACACTTCAAAAGAGGACGATCAAATACTCCAGCGCCACCTTTGGTCTACTTCTATATTGTTGTCTGATCTTTTTTGCATTGGTTCTGAGCATGCGTGTTTTGTACTTTTGTACAAAGGTCCGATGGTTTTTGTGTACACACGGTCGGACTTTGGTCCATCGGACTTTTGTTGGCAGAAAGTTGGTCCGTTCGCACAGCCAACAAAAGTCAGATGAAAACTGAAAAAGTTGGTCCTATGGAGCGTTCACACACGGTCGGATGTTGGTCCAAAACAGCTAATTTGCATGTTGGTTTGTCAAAAAGTCTCATCGTGTGTGCGGGCCTTAAACACCGACCAACATTGACCGAAACCGAGCTACCAACAAATCAGCCAGATAAAATGGATTTTCTTTTAGGTACCAACATTCCCGACAGAGAATCCAACTGTACTATCTATGGTTCTATCATTCTATCTATCTATCTATCTAATTCTATCTATCTATCTATCTATCTATCTATCTATCTATCTAACTCTCTATCTGTCTATCTATCTCTCTATCTCTGTCTCTCTCTCTCTGTCTGTCTATCTATTTATCTATCTATCTATCTATCTATCTTATCTATCTCTCTATCTCTGTCTCTTCTCTCTTCTCTTTCTCCACTTCTCTCTCTCTCGTCTTCCTCTTTTTTCTCTCTCTCTGCTCTTCTATCTCTCCTCTCTCTTCTACTCTCTCTATTTTCTCTGTCTTCTCTCTCTCTTCGCTCTATCTTCCTACATATATTCTCTAATCTCTCTCTCTCTTCTTTCTATCTCTCTCTCTCTCCTTCTCTCTTCTCTGTCACCTCTCTCTTTTCTCTCTCTTTCTCTACTCTCTCTTCTCTTCTCTCTCTACTCTATTTCTCTTATCTATCTCTCTATCTATCTCTCTGCTCTCTCTCTATCTCCTCTCTCTCTCTTTCTATCTTCTCTCTCTTCTCTCTACCTCCTCTATCTCCTCTCTATCTCTCCTCGTGTCTACTCTATATCTCTCTCTCTCTCTTTTCTCTCTCATTTCGTCTCCTCTCTTCTCTCTTCTCTCTCTCCTCTCTATCTTCCTATTCTATTCTCTCTTCTCTAACTCTCTCTTCTTATCTCTCTTCTCCTCTCTTCTCTTCTTCTCTCTATGTCTTTCTCTCTATCTGTTCTTCTCTCTTTCTTCTTTCTACTTCTTTCTCTAAACTCTCTCTCCTCTGTTCTCTCTTCTACTACTCTTCTTCTCTCTCTCTGACTGTCTAATTCTCTCTCTCTCTCTTCTCTCCTCTTCTCTCTCTCTCTCCGCTCTTCTCTACTTCATTCTTCTTCTCTCTTTCTCTTATCTCTCTTTCTCTCTCACTCCTCTCTGTACTATCTCTCTCTCTTTTCTACTTTCTCTCTTCTCTTTCTCTACTTCTCCTCTCATTATCTTTCTACTCTCTCTTCTCTCTTTCTATCTCTTCTCTCTTTCTCTCTCTCTCTCTCTCTCTCTCTTCTCTCTCTCGTCTCATCTCCTCTCTATCTCTCTCTCTTCTAATCTCTTCTCTCTCTTCTCTCTCTCTATCTCTCTCTTCTCTTTCTATCTCTCATTTCCTATCTCCTCTCTTCTCTCTCTCTTCTCTCTCTCTCTCTCTCTCTCTTTCTCTCTATCTCTCTATCTTCTCTTCATCTTCTCTCTCTTCTTCATCTATCTGTCTCTCTTTTCTACTATCTCTATCTTCTCTCCTCTCTCTCTCTCTTTCTCTCTCTCTCTTCTCTTGACTATTTCTACTATATCTATCTCTCTCTATTCTCTCTTCCTCTCTCCTCTCTCTCTCTCTATCCTCTCTCTATATCTCTCTCTCTTTCTCTCTTTCTCAATCTCTCTCTCTCTTCTTTCTCATTCTTTCTCTCCTCTTCTAATCTTCTCTCTTCTTCTCTTCATCTCTCTTCTCTTTCTATCTCTCTCTCTCTCTTCTCTCTCTACTCTTCTGTCTCTCTCTATATCTCTTCCTCTCTCTCTCTCTCTCTCTATCTCTCTCTCTCTCTATTCTTCTACCTCTCTCTGTCTACTCTCTCTCATCTGTCTCTTTCTCTTCTCTTCTCTATGTCCTCTTCTCTCTTTATTCTGTCTTTTCTCTCTCTTCCTATTTCCATGTTTCTCTCTCTCTCTCATCTCTGTCCTCTATATCTCTCTCTCTCTCCTCTATCTCTCCTCTCTCTTCTCTCTCTCTCTTTCTCTCCTCTCCTTCTCCTCTCTCTCTCTCTCTCCCTCTCTCTGATTCTCTCTCTCTATCTCTTCTATATCTTTCTATCTATCTTCGTTTTCTTCTCTCAATCTCTCTCTTTCTCTCTCTCTCTCTCTCTCTATCTCTTTTCTCTTCTCTCTCTCCCTCTCTTCTAATTCTTTCTACTCTTCGTCTCCTTCTCTCTCTCTCCTCTCTATCTATCATTTCTCTCTCTCTCTGTCTCTCTCTCTCTCTCTCTCTCTTCTCTCTCCCTGTCTCTTCTCTTCTCACTCTTCTTGGTCTGATATCTATCTATCTCTCTCTCTAAATCTCTCTTCTTTCTTTCGATCTCTCTCTCTCTCTTCTCTTCTCTCTTCTCTCTCTTTTATCTCTCTCTTTCATTCTTCTCTTTCTACTCTCTCTTTATCTCTCCACTCTCTCTCTATCTCTCTATCTTCCTCTCTCTCTCTCCTTCTCTCTCTCTTTCTCCTCTTTTTCTCTTTCTCTCTCTGGCTATCTATAATCTTCTATCTCACTCTCTTTCTCCTCTATCACTCTCTCTTTCTGCTCACTTCTCTCTTATCTCTCTCTTCTCTATCTCTCTTTTCTCTTCTTTCTATCTCTTTATCTCTTCTCTATCTTTTCTTATCTCTCTCTCTCTCACTTCTTTCTTTATCTCTCTCTCCTCTCTATCTCCTCTTTTTCTTCTCTAATTACCTCTCTCTCTGCTCTCTCTCTCTATTCTTATCTCTCTCTCTACTCTTTCTATCTATCTCGCTCTCTTCTTTCTCTCTATTTTCTCTCTCTATCTCCTCTATTCCTTCTCTCTTCTGTCTTCTTCTCTGTCTCTTCTCACTTCTCTTCTCTCTCTTCCTATTCCTTCTCTCTCTCTTTCTACTCTCTCTCTCTCTCTCTCTTTTCTCTCTCTCTTCTCTTTCTCCTCTCTTCTCTATCTTTCTCTCTTTCTCTTCTTTCTCTCTATCTATCTTCCTCTCTCTCTTTTCTTTCTCTCTCTCTCTCTCTTCTCTCTCTCTCTTCTTCTCTTCTCTTCTCTCTTCTCTCTTCTCTCTTCTCCTCTTTTTTCTCTTTCTCTTCTCTTATCTTTCTCTCTCTCTCTCTCTCTCTCTCTATCTCTTCTTCTTCTTTCTCTTCTTTCTCTCTTCTCCTTCTTCTACTTCTCTCTCTCTCTTCTCTCTTTCTCTCTCTCTTCTTCTCTCTCTCTCTTATTCTTCTTCTCTCTCTCATTCTCTCTCTTCTTCTCTTCTCTCTCTCTATCTTTCTTCTTTCTCTTCTTCTCTTCTCTCTTCATCTCTCTCACTTCTCTTCTCTCTTCTCTCTCTTCTTCTTTTTCTCCTCTCCTCTCTTCTTCTCTCTTCTCTCTCTCTCTCTCTTCTTTCTATTCTTTTCTCTTCTCTTTCTCTCTCTCTTCTCTCTTCTCTCTCTCCTTATCTATTCTACTCTTCTATCTCTTTCTCCTCTCTTTCTATCCTTCTTCTATCTCTTTCTCTCTCTTCTCTCTTCTTCTCTCTTCTCTCTTCTTACATCTCTCTCTTTTCTCTCCTCTCTCTTCTACTCTTTCTCTTCTCTCTTCTATCCTCTCTCTCTTCTCTTCTCTCTCTTCTCGCTACTTTCTCTATCTCTCTTCTATCTTTATATCTATCTCTCTCTCTCTCTTCAATCTCTCTCTTCTCTCTTTCTCTATCTGTCTATCTATCTCTATTTCTCTTTCTCTCTCTCTCCTATCTATCTCTTCTATCTCTTCTCTTTTTTCTCTTCTTCTCTCCTTCATTCTCTCTCTCTCTTCTCTACTCTCTCTCTTCTCTCTATTTCTCTCTCTCTCTCTATCTTTCTCTCTCTCTATCTCTCTATGTATCTCTCTCTTTCTTTCTCTCTCGTTCTCTCTATCTATCTTCTCTAGATCTCTTTCTCTCTGTCTGTCAGTCTCTCTCTCTCTCTCTCTGTCTGTCTATATCTATCTCTCTCTCTATCTCTCTCTCTCTCTCTCTCTCCCTCTCTCTCTTTCCCTCTCTCTATCTATCTATGTATCTCTCTATCTATCTCTCTCTTTCTCTCTCTCTCTCTCTCTCTCTCTCTCTTCATGTCTCTCTCTCTCTCGTTCTCTTTCTCTCTCCTCTCTCTCTACTCTCTCTCTCTCTCTCTGTCTATCTCTATCTTTCTCTCTTCTCTTCTCTCCTCTTCTCTCTCTCTCTCTTTTCTCTCTTCTCTCTTCTCTCTCTCTCCTCTCTCTCTCTCTCTCTCTCTCTCTCTCTCTCTCTCTACCTCTGTCTATCTCTATATGTCTCTCTCTCTCTTCTCTCTCTCTCTCTCTCTCTCTCTCCCTCTCTGTCTATCTATCTCTATCTATCTCTCTCTCTCTCTCTCTTTCTCTCTCTCTCTATCTATATCTCTCTATGTCTCTCTCTTTATCTCTCTATCTATCTCTCGATCTCTCTCTGTCTGTCTGTCTCTCTATCTATCTCTCTATCTGTCTCTCTATCTCTCTATATCTCTTTCTCTCACTCTCTCTCCCTCGCTCTCTCCCCCCTTCTCTCTTCTCTGTCTCTCTCTCTCTCTGTCTCACCCTCTCTCTCTCTCTGAGTCTCTCTCTCTCTCTCTCTCTCTTTCTCTTCTCTCTCTCTTCTCTCTCTCTCTCTCTCTGTCTCACTTCTCTCTCTCTCTCATCTCTCTCTCTCTCTTCTCTCTCTCTCTCTCTCTCTCTCTCTCGGAATGAGTGACATTGATGAGAACTGTCTGTGTTGCCGGCAGCCACCAATCACATTTGGTCCTCCATGGCGGGTCTGATATCAGAGTTGGTGTCGGTGGCGGTCTGGGTGTCACCTCCATCCCCTCTCTCCATATTCGCCCCTCATGTTGGTGACTCTGATGACACCAGAGGAACCTGCGGTGAGAACTTCTCCGGATCTCTCAGATATGAAATATAAATGTCAGATGTGATTTGGATTTTTGTGTCCCCAGGAAATCTCAGTGACAGAATGAGATCAGAGCTTCCTGGGGGCCCCGAAATCGGCCCCCGACCTTCCAACAGACAAAAGAGCCCCCCCCCCACCCAACCCCGCCCCCCCCCCCCTGTACTGAGGATCAAACACCACCGCCAGCCTGACAATGACTTCTCATGGTCATAGAGAAGAGGCTGAGCTGTCCTCTGCTGAGAGCTATAGATTGCAAGCTCTGCAGACCAGGTCTGTGCTATGTACTGCAGTACAGATACCCCCATCCTCCGCTGACCAGAGAGCTGCAGATTGCAAGCTCTGCAGACCAGGTCTGTGCTATGTACTGCAGTACAGATACCCCCATCCTCCACTGACCAGAGAGCTGCAGATTGCAAGCTCTGCAGACCAGGTCTGTGCTATGTACTGCGGTACAGATACCCCCATCCTCCGCTGACCAGAGAGCTATAGATTGTTAGCTCACCAAACCAGATCTACAGCATACACCATGGTACAGATACCCCCATCCTTTACTGAAGGATAACTATAGAGTGCTAGCTCTGCACATCAGATTTAAAGTATATATCATAATACAGATCATCCTTTGCTGACCGATTACCTATAGAGTGTCAGCTCTCCAGACAAGATAAAAGTGAGGAAGGATACAAAGTAACATTGTTTATAAACATTGATCAGATGGGAGATAGAGAGATACAAGAAAAAATTGTCAAGAAATGTGTTCTTTTTTTTTAACCCTTTATTAACTCTTTGTTTACCCTAATCAGTCCCAATTAACCCCTTCTTCCCCTTCTCCGTATTACTTTTAGGGCTCATTTACACTTGCTTCAGCTTCAACAAGGCTTCGGACAGCTTTGTTAAGCTCTCTGAGCGCCAGTCAAAGCTCCTCCCACTACATAAAATGGCGACCTTACAGTTCTGTTTACACTTTGCTTCGCTTAAAAAATGATTCTCCATGTCGCTTTAGTGGCGCTTCAAAGCGTCTTCAAAGCCTCCATAGAAGTCTATGGCAAAGCTCGCTTGAAGCCCCACAGAAGCACCAAGCAAAGTCTAAACAGGACTGTTCGGTCACCATTGTATTTAGTGGGAGGAGCTTTCACAAAGCTGTCCGAAGCTTCGATTTGAAGCAAAGTGTAAACTAATCTTGTGTGTTTTTTTGCTGATCTTCTTCTTATTTCTGTTTTTAACTATTAATAAATAAAAGTCTTTTGTTTCCATTGAAGTTTCCTAATTTGTTTGTTTTGTGTAAAATGTGCAAAAAACCTTTACTTGCTTTGTAAATATCAATCAATACTTTGTACCAAAAACATCATTTAGTGTCATTTTAAACAGGAAAAGTTATAGAAATAAAATTTTATCAACAGTAACAATATTTTATTTTATTTTTTTTCCTTTTTTATTTATTTTTTTGTTTTGTAATGTTTTTTTCTCTGGATTACAAAAAGTAAATCATTTTATAAAGACAATATCAGCAGAAAACCTTCTTTGTCCTGATACAAATCTTCTCTAGTCCTATAGCAGAAATCTAATATATGGTGCGGCCCTTAGGGGGCCCTTAGGGGGCGCAGAGGGGGAGGGGGAACCAACCAAATATTGGAAATGATGCGGAAGAATCCATGTGTGGGGGTCGTTCTCCCCGGCGGGGGGGGGGGGGTCTCACATATCGGAGAAGTATTTCAGACCTGCGGTGTCCTCTATTCACCCGCCTCAGCGCCCCCCAGAGGAGGATGGGAAGTGTACCCCACTCTGGCCAGCAGGGGGCACACTGTGCCAGGAATAGTCCCCCCCCCCCCCCCCTCTGACCTTCCTAATTCTCACACAAAGTTTTAATTAAGCTGCAGAAGAAAACGAAGACATGAAAGTCAATCTTCAGAATCTTCATTCTTTAAAGAGCTCTCAGAACTCAGAAAAAAAAAGAAGAATCCTCCAATTCCCTCCGGAGGGCGCCACAGTCAGCGCAGCCATCAAACACAGCAGAACCAGAGCCGGGGGGGGGGGGGGGGGCAGGGGGGGGGGGGCATCAATTAATGATAATTCCCTCCGCTCACCCCCATAATTAGATACATCTCAACTGTCAGCACTGCAAATGTCTCCCCTCCCCCCCCCCCATACAGTGTGCCAAGTACTACTCTCAGTATATGTATGGACTCTGCACAGTACTACTTCTCTTGTCCTGTATGTCGGGTGTAATTCTCGGTATCTGTTCTTATTCTGTATGTATGGACTCTGCACAGTACCACTTCTCTTGTCCTGTATGTCGGGTGTAATTCTCGGTATCTCTTCTTATTCTGTATGTATGGACTCTGCACAGTACCACTTCTCTTGTCCTGTATGTCGGGTGTAATTCTCGGTATCTCTTCTTATTCTGTATGTATGGACTCTGCACAGTACCCACTTCTCCTGTCCTGTATGTCGGGTGTAATTCTCGGTATCTGTTCTTATTCTGTATGTATGGACTCTGCACAGTTCTACTACTTCTCCTGTCCTGTATGTCGGGTGTAATTCTCGGTATCTGTTCTTATTCTGTATGTATGGACTCTGCACAGTACTACTTCTCCTCCTGTCCTGTATGGTGTAATTCTCGGTATCTCTTCTTATTCTGTATGTATGGACTCTGCACAGTACTACTTCTCTTGTCCTGTATGTCGGGTGTAATTCTCGGTATCTGTTCTTATTCTGTATGTATGGACTCTGCACAGTACTACTTCTCCTGTCCTGTATGTCGGGTGTAATTCTCGGTATCTGTCCTTATTCTGTATGTATGGACTCTGCACAGTACTACTTCTCTTGTCCTGTATGTCGGGTGTAATTCTCGGTATCTGTTCTTATTCTGTATGTATGGACTCTGCACAGTACTACTTCTCCTGTCCTGTATGTCGGGTGTAATTCTCGGTATCTGTCCTTATTCTGTATGTATGGACTCTGCACAGTACTACTTCTCTTGTCCTGTATGTCGGGTGTAATTCTCGGTATCTGTCCTTATTCTGTATGTATGGACTCTGCACAGTACCACTTCTCTTGTCCTGTATGTCGGGTGTAATTCTCGGTATCTCCTCTTATTCTGTATGTATGGACTCTGCACAGTACTACTTCTCTTGTCCTGTATGTCGGGTGTAATTCTCGGTATCTGTTCTTATTCCGGGGCAGGTTTGGGAGGGTATTATACTAGGGGTGGCAGATGTCACAAAGTATTAGAGAGGAGGGGGAGGATGCAGTTGTGGGGAGGTATTTGTAGGAGTTATTATACAGGGGGTGGCAGTTGTGGGGGTATTAGAGAAGAGGGTGAGGTGGTTATGAGGAAGTATTGGAGAAGGGGGTGGGGCAATTATGGGGAAGTGGCAGTGGGTAGGTAGGTGACAGCTGCTAGGGGGTATTAGAGCGGGAGTGGAAGTTCCGGGGGTATTATTTGGTGGGGGTGACAGTTGTTGGGAGATATTATACAGTGGGTCGTGCAGAGGAACTAAAGAAGGGGTAAGTAGAAGGGGTAAGTAGAAGGGGGTTGCCGTTGTTGGGTGGTAGTTAATGTTTATTATGGGATGGTGGTAGTGAGTCAGTAGGTGGGGGTTTGAGCGCAGGTGGTGGCAGTTGTGGGGGGAGTATTATGCCGCGTACACACGATCGGAAAAAGCTCTGATGTTAAATGATGAATTTCCGATCGTGTGTACGCGGCATTAGAGCACGGGGTATCATATCTGTAGGGGGCATATTATAGAGGGAGATGGCTGTGCTGGCGAGTTTGATATACAGGTGGGGCAGTTTTGGGGAAGCATTATGGGGGAGGGCAGTTGTGAAGGAGGTATTGTAAAAGGACATCACAGTCGTAAGGTAGGTGGTGGATGTGGGTTGGCATTATAGTTGAAGGTGGTAGTTATGGTGAAGTATTATACGGGGGGTGGCAGTTGTGGGGAAGTGCTGTATAGGGGGTGGCAGTTGTGGGGAAGTGCTGTATAGGGGTGACAGTTGTAGGGAAGTGCTGTATAGGGGGTGACAGTTGTAGGGACGTGCTGTATAGGGGGTGGCAGCTGTGGGGAAGTGCTGAATAGGGGGTGGAAGTTGTGGGGAAGTGCTTTATAGGGGGTGGAAGTTGTGGGGAAGTGCTCTATAGGGGGTGACAGTTGTGGGGGAGTGCTGTATAGGGGTGGAAGTTGTGGGGAAGTGTTGTATAGGGAGTGGAAGTTGTGGGCAAGTTCTGTATAGAGGGGTGGCAGTTGTGGGGAAGTGCTGTATAGGGGTGGCAGTTGTGGGGAAGTGCTGTATAGGGAGTGGAAGTTGTGGGCAAGTTCTGTATAGAGGGGTGGCAGTTGTGGGGAAGTGCTGTATAGGGGTGGCAGTTGTTGGGAAGTGCTGTATAGGGGTAGGAAGTTGTGGGGAAGTGATGTATAGGGGGTGGAAGTTGTGGGGAAGTGCTGTATAGGGGGGGGGAAGTTGTGGGGAAGTGTTGTATAGGGGTGACAGTTGTAGGGAAGTGTTGTATAGGGGGTGGCAGTTGTGGGGAAGTGCTGTATAGGGGTTGGAAGTTGTGGGGAAGTGCTGTATAGGGGTGGCAGTTGTGGGGAAGTGCTGTATAGGGGCGTGGCAGTTGTGGAGAAGTGCTGTATAGGGGGTGGAAGTTGTGGGGAAGTGTTGTATAGGGGTGACAGTTGTAGGGAAGTGCTGTATAGGGGGTGGAAGTTGTGGGGAAGTGCTGTATTGGGGGTGACAGTTGTGGGGAAGTGTTGTATAGGGGGTGGCAGTTGTAGGGAAGTGCTGTATAGGGGTGGCAGTTGTGGGGAAGTGCTGTATAGGGGTGGCAGTTGTAGGGAAGTGCTGTATAGGGGGTGGCAGTTGTGGGGAAGTGCTGTATAGGGGTGGAAGTTGTGGGGAAGTGCTGTATAGGGGGTGGAAGTTGTGGGGAAGTGCTGTATAGGGGTGACAGTTGTAGGAGAGTGTTGTATAGGGGGTGGCAGTTGTGGGGAAGTGCTGTATAGGGGGTGGAAGTTGTGGGGAAGTGCTTTATAGGGGGTGGAAGTTGTGGGGAAGTGCTCTATAGGGGGTGACAGTTGTGGGGAAGTGCTGTATAGGGGTGGAAGTTGTGGGGAAGTGCTGAATAGGGGGTGGAAGTTGTGGGGAAGTGTTGTATAGGGGTGGCAGTTGTGGGGAAGTGCTGTTTAGGGGGTGGAAGTCGTGGGGGAAGTGCTGTATAGGGGTGACAGTTGTAGGGAAGTGTTGTATAGGGGGTGGCAGTTGTGGGGAAGTGCTGTATAGGGGGTGGAAGTTGTGGGGAAGTGCTGTATAGTGGGTGGAAGTTGTGGGGAAGTGTTGTATAGGGGGTGGTAGTTGTGGGGAAGTGATTTATAGGGGGTGGAAGTTGTGGGGAAGTGCTGTATAGGCGTGGAAGTTGTGGGGAAGTGTTGTATAGGGGGTGACAGTTGTGGGGAAGTGCTGTATAGGGGGTGGAAATGTGGGGAAGTGCTGTATGGGGGGTGGAAGTTGTGGGGAAGTGTTGTATAGGGGTTGCAGTTGTGGGGAAGTGTTGTATAGGGGTGGCAGTTGTGGGGAAGTGTTGTATAGGGGTGGCAGTTGTGGGGAAGTGTTGCATAGGGGGGTGGAAGTTGTGGGGAAGTGCTGTATAGGGGGTGGAAGTTGTGGGGAAGTGTTGTAGAGGGGGGTGGCAGTTGTGGGGAAGTGCTTTATAGGGGGTGGCAGTTGTGGGGAAGTGCTTTATAGGGGGAGGAAGTTGTGGGGAAGTGCTGTATAGGGGGGGTGGCAGTTGTGGGGAAGTGCTTTATAGGGGGTGGAAGTTGTGGGGAAGTGCTGTATAGGGGGTGGCAGTTGTGGGTAAGTGCTTTATAGGGGGTGGAAGTTGTGGGGAAGTGCTGTATTGGGGGTGACAGTTTTGGGGAAGTGCTGTATAGGGGGTGACAGTTGTGGTGAAGTGCTGTATAGGGGTGGAAGTTATGGGAAAGTGCTGTATAGGGGGTGACAGTTGTGGAGAAGTGCTTTATAGGGGGTAGAAGTTGTGGGGAAGTGCTGTATAGGGGTGGCAGTTGTAGTGAAGTGCTGTATAGGGGTAGGAAGTTGTGGGGAAGTGCTGTATAGGGGGTGGAAGTTGTGGGGAAGTGCTGTATAGGGGTGACAGTTGTAGGGAAGTGTTGTATAGGGGTGGCAGTTGTGGGGAAGTGTTGTATAGGGGGTGAAAGTTGTGGGGAAGTGCTGTATAGGGGGTGGCAGTTGTGGGGAAGTGCTGTATAGGAAGTGGCAGTTGTGGGGAAGTGCTGTATAGGGGGTGGAAGTTGTGGGGAAGTGCTGTATAGGGGTGACAGTTTTGGGAAGTGTTGTATAGGGGGGTGGCAGTTTTGGGAAGTGCTGTATAGGGGGGTGGAAGTTGTGGGGAAGTGCTGTATAGGGGGTGGAAGTTGTGGGGAAGTTCTGTATAGGGGTGAAAGTTGTAGGGAAGTGCTGTATAGAGGGGTGGAAGTTGTGGGGAAGTGTTGTATAGGGAGGTGGCAGTTGTGGGGAAGTGCTTTGTAGGGGGTGGCAGTTGTGGGGAAGTGCTTTATTGGGGGTGGAAGTTGTGGGGAAGTGTTGTATAGGGGTGGCAGTTGTGGGGAAGTGCTTTGTAGGGGGTGGCAGTTGTGGGGAAGTGCTTTATAGGGGGTGGAAGTTGTGGGGAAGTGTTGTATAGGGGGGTGGCAGTTGTGGGGAAGTGCTTTATAGGGGGTGGAAGTTGTGGGGAAGTGCTGTATAGGGGTGGCAGTTGTGGGGAAGTGCTTTATAGGGGGTGGAAGTTGTGGGGAAGTGCTGTATTGGGGGTGACAGTTGTGGGGAAGTGCTGTATAGGGGGTGGAAGTTGTGGGGAAGTGCTGTATAGGGGGTGACAGTTGTGGAGAAGTGCTTTATAGGGGGTGGAAGTTGTGGGGAAGTGCTGTATAGGGGTGGCAGTTGTAGTGAAGTGCTGTATAGAGGGGTGGAAGTTGTGGGGAAGTGTTGTATAGGGGGGTGGCAGTTGTGGGGAAGTGCTTTGTAGGGGGTGGCAGTTGTGGGGAAGTGCTTTATAGGGGGTGGAAGTTGTGGGGAAGTGTTGTATATGGGGGTGGCAGTTGTGGGGAAGTGCTTTGTAGGGGGTGGCAGTTGTGGGGAAGTGCTGTATAGGGGGTGGCAGTTGTGGGGAAGTGCTTTATAGGGGGTGGAAGTTGTGGGGAAGTGCTGTATTGGGGTTGACAGTTGTGGGGAAGTGCTGTGTAGGGGGTGACAGTTGTGGTGAAGTGCTGTATTGGGGGTGGAAGTTGTGGGGAAGTGCTGTATAGGGGGTGACAGTTGTGGAGAAGTGCTTTATAGGGGGTGGAAGTTGTGGGGAAGTGCTGTATAGGGGTGGCAGTTGTAGTGAAGTGCTGTATAGGGGTAGGAAGTTGTGGGGAAGTGCTGTATAGGGGGTGGAAGTTGTGGGGAAGTGCTGTATAGGGGTGACAGTTGTAGGGAAGTGTTGTATACGGGGTGGCAGTTGTGGGGAAGTGCTGTATAGGGGGTGGCAGTTGTGGGAAAGTGCTGTATAGGAAGTGGCAGTTGTGGGGAAGTGCTGTATAGGGTGTGGAAGTTGTGGGGAAGTGGTGCATAGGGGGTGGAAGTTGTGGGGAAGTGCTGTATAGGGGGTGGCAGTTGTGGGGAAGTGCTGTATAGGAAGTGGCAGTTGTGGGGAAGTGCTGTATAGGGGGTGGAAGTTGTGGGGAAGTGCTTTATAGGGGGTGGAAGTTGTGGGAAGTGCTGTATTGGGGGTGAAAGTTGTGGGGAAGTGCTGTATAGGGGGTGACAGTTGTGGAGAAGGGCTTTATAGGGGGTGGAAGTTGTGGGGAAGTGCTGTATAGGGGTGGCAGTTGTAGTGAAGTGCTGTATAGAGGGGTGGAAGTTGTGAGGAAGTGTTGTATAGGGGGGTGGCAGTTGTGGGGAAGTGCTTTGTAGGGGGTGGCAGTTGTGGGGAAGTGCTTTATAGGGGATGAAAGTTGTGGGGAAGTGTTGTATAGGGGGGTGGCAGTTGTGGGGAAGTGCTTTATAGGGGGTGGAAGTTGTGGGGAAGTGCTGTATAGGGGGTGGCAGTTGTGGGGATGTGCTTTATAGGGGGTGGAAGTTGTGGGGAAGTGCTGTATTGGGGGTGAAAGTTGTGGGGAAGTGCTGTATAGGGGGTGACAGTTGTGGTGAAGTGCTGTATAGGGGGTGGAAGTTGTGGGGAAGTGCTGTATAGGGGGTGACAGTTGTGGAGAAGTGCTTTATAGGGGGTGGAAGTTGTGGGGAAGAACTGTATAGGGGTGGCAGTTGTAGTGAAGTGCTGTATAGGGGTAGGAAGTTGTGGGGAAGTGCTGTATAGGGGGTGGAAGTTGTGGGGAAGTGCTGTATAGGGGTGACAGTTGTAGGGAAGTGTTGTATACGGGGTGGCAGTTGTGGGGAAGTGCTGTATAGGGGGTGGAAGTTGTGGGGAAGTGCTGTATAGGGGGTGGCAGTTGTGGGAAAGTGCTGTATAGGAAGTGGCAGTTGTGGGGAAGTGCTGTATAGGGTGTGGAAGTTGTGGGGAAGTGGTGCATAGGGGGTGGAAGTTTTGGGGAAGTGCTGTATAGGGGTGGCAGTTGTAGTGAAGTGCTGTATAGGGGTAGGAAGTTGTGGGGAAGTGCTGTATAGGGGGTGGAAGTTGTGGGGAAGTGCTGTATAGGGATGACAGTTGTAGGGGGTGGCAGTTGTGGGGAAGTGCTGTATAGGGGGTGGAAGTTGTGGGGAAGTGCTGTATAGGGGTGGCAGTTGTGGGGAAGTGCTGTATAGGAAGTGGCAGTTGTGGGGAAGTGCTGTATAGGGGGTGGAAGTTGTGGGGAAGTGTTGCATAGGGGGTGGAAGTTGTGGGGAAGTGCTGTATAGGGGTGACAGTTGTAGGGAAGTGTTGTATAGGGGGGTGGCAGTTTTGGGGAAGTGCTGTATAGGGGGTGGAAGTTGCGGGGAAGTGCTGTATAGGGGGTGGAAGTTGTGGGGAAGTTCTGTATAGGGGTGAAAGTTGTAGGGAAGTGCTGTATAGAGGGGTGGAAGTTGTGGGGAAGTGTTGTATAGGGGGGTGGCAGTTGTGGGGAAGTGCTTTGTAGGGGGTGGCAGTTGTGGGGAAGTGCTTTATAGGGGGTGGAAGTTGTGGGGAAGTGTTGTATAGGGGGTGGCAGTTGTGGGGAAGTGCTTTATAGGGGGTGGAAGTTGTGGGGAAGTGCTGTATAGGGGGTGGCAGTTGTGGGGAAGTGCTTTATAGGGGGTGGAAGTTGTGGGGAAGTGCTGTATTGGGGGTGACAGTTGTGGGGAAGTGCTGTATAGGGGGTGACAGTTGTGGTGAAGTGCTGTATAGGGGGTGGAAGTTGTGGGGAAGTGCTGTATAGGGGGTGACAGTTGTGGAGAAGTGCTTTATAGGGGGTGGAAGTTGTGGGTAAGTGCTGTATAGGGGTGGCAGTTGTAGTGAAGTGCTGTATAGGGGTAGGAAGTTGTGGGGAAGTGCTGTATAGGGGGTAGAAGTTGTGGGGAAGTGCTGTATAGGGGTGACAGTTGTAGGGAAGTGTTGTATAGGGGGTGGCAGTTGTGGGAAAGTGCTGTATAGGAAGTGGCAGTTGTGGGGAAGTGCTGTATAGGGGGTGGTAGTTGTGGGGAAGTGCTGTATAGGGGGTGGCAGTTGTGGGAAAGTGCTGTATAGGAAGTGGCAGTTGTGGGGAAGTGCTGTATAGGGGGTGGTAGTTGTGGGGAAGTGTTGCATAGGTAGATGAAGTTGTGGGGAAGTGCTGTATAGGGGTGACAGTTGTAGGGAAGTGTTGTATAGGGGGGTGGCAGTTTTGGGGAAGTGCTGTATAGGGGGTGGAAGTTGTGGGGAAGTGTTGTATAGGGGCGTGGCAGTTGTGGGGAAGTGCTGTATAGGGGTGACAGTTGTGGGGAAGTGCTGTATAGGGGGTGACAGTTGTAGGGAAGTGCTGTATAGGGGTGGCAGTTGTGGGAAGTGCTGTATAGGGGGTGGCAGTTGTAGGGAAGTGCTGTATAGGGGGGTGGCAGTTGTGGGGAAGTGCTGTATAGGGGGTGGAAGTTGTGGGAAAGTGCTGTATAGGGGTGACAGATGTAGGGAAAGTCTGTGTAAAGGGGGGGTGGCAGTTGTGGGGAAGTGTTGTATAGGGGGTGGAAGTTGTGGGGAAGTGCTCTATAGGGGGTGACAGTTGTGGGGAAGTGCTGTATAGGGGGTGGAAGTTGTGGGGAAGTGTTGTATATGGGTGGCAGTTGTGGGGAAGTGCTGTATAGGGGGTGGAAGTTGTGGGGGAAGTGCTGTATAGGGGTGACAGTTGTAGGGAAGTGCTGTATAGGGGGTGGCAGTTGTTGGGAAGTGTTGTATAGGGGGGTGGCAGTTGTGGGAAGTGCTTTATAGGGGGTGGAAGTTGTGGGGAAGTGCTGTATAGGGGGGTGACAGTTGTGGTGAAGTGCTGTATAGGGGTGGAAGTTGTGGGGAAATGCTGTATAGGGGGTGGCAGTTGTGGGGAAGTGCTGTATAGGGGGTGGCAGTTGTGGGGAAGTGCTTTATAGGGGGTGGCAGTTGTGGGGAAGTGCTTTATAGGGGGTGGAAGTTGTGGGGAAGTGCTGTATAGGGGGTGGAAGTTGTGGTGAAGTGCTGTATAGGTGGTGGCAGTTGTGGGGAAGTGCTGTATAGGGGGTGACAGTTGTAGGGAAGTGCTGTATAGGAGTTGGAAGTTGGGGGGAAGTGCTGTATAGGGGGTGACAGTTGGGGGTCCTATTAGAGTTTAAGGTGGTACTTATGGTGAGTCTTTATAAAGGGGGTGACAGTTAGGGGAGTTTTTTTAGAGGTGGGTGGCAGTTGTGGGGCAGTATTATACTGTATATGGGGTGGTGGTTGTAGGGAGATATTATACAAGGATGGCAGTTGTTGTTAGGAATAGGGTGGGGTGTAAGTGCAGGAGGTGGCAGTTGTGGGGTCATATTGGAGTTGGAGGTGGTAGTTATGGTGAGATATTATATGGAGGGTGGCAGTTGGGAAACTATTTTGCAGAGAGGTGGCAGTTGTTGAATAGTATTATATATGGGGTGGTGGTTGTAGGGCAATATTGTACAGGGGTGGCAGTTGTGTGGAGTTATTATGCTAGGGCAGGTATGGGGGGAGCACAGGGGAGCGCAGTTGTGGGGTCATATTGGAGTTGGGGTGGTAGCTATGGTGATGTATTATTGGGGGGTTTGTGGTTGAAAATTATTTTTCAGGGGGGTGGCAGTTCTGTGTAAGTATTAAATATGGGGTGGCAGTTGTAGGGAAGTATAATACAAGGGTGGCAGTTGTCTACAGGTATAATAGGAAAGGGTGGGGGGGGATGGCAGTTGTAGGGAGGTGTTATATTAGGGAGTGGCAGTTGTTAGGTATGTGAGCAGAGTGAGGACAGGAGGTGGCAGTTGTAGAGAGGTATTATACTAGGGCAGTTGTTGGGCACGTGGGAACACAGGGGGTGGCAGTTGTGGGGTCATGTTAGAATTGGGGATAGTAGTTATGGGGAGGTATGATATGGGAGTTGGCAGTTGGGGAATTGTTTTACAGAGGGGTGACAATTGTCGGGAGGTATCATACAGAGGCAGTTGTTAGGCATGGGGGGGGGGGGGGGGTTGTGGGTAGGAAATGGCAGTTGTTGGGAAGTTTTATATTAGAGAGTGTCAGTTGTTAGGCATTTAAGCAGAGTGAGGGGAGGGGATGGCAGTTATGGTGGGGTATTACATGGGGGTGGCAGTTTTGGGGTCATGTTAGAATTGGGGGTGGTAGTTATGATGGGATATTACATGGGGGGAGGGGGGCAATTGGAGACCTATTTTACAAAGGGGTGACAATTGTCGTGTCATGCACAGGGGGCAGTTGTCCCCATGTATTATATTAGGGGTTGGCATTTGTTGGCATTGGGGGAGTGTGAGCGCAGGGGGCGGCAGTAGAGCGCGTACTTCACCTGTCCGCCTCGCTCCTCCCCGCGCTCTCCCGCCCCCTCGCTCCTCCCCGCGCTCTCCCGCCCCCTCGCTCCTCCCCGCTCACTCTCAGTCTCTCTGCGGTCGGCGGACGGGTCGGATCGTTGTGTTGGTGTGTCCGGTCGGTCACCCTGGTGCCCCGCAGGCGGCTCTTATTGGTGGCCCTGGGGGTGGCCATGCTGCTGGTCCTGGTCATCGTCATCCCCCTTCTTGCCCTCCCACCCCCAGCGGAGGGGCATTATGAGATGTTGGGCACCTGCCGGATGATCTGCGACCCCTACACCGGGCACCCCCCCAGCCCCGCCGGGGAGGCTCTGCAGGATCTGAGCGGGGCCCCTCCGCCCTTCATCCAGGGGCCCCGCGGGGAGCCGGGACGGCCAGGGAAGCCGGGAGCGCGGGGCCCCCCAGGAGAGCCGGGACCCCCAGGAGCCAGGGGCCCCGCAGGGGAGAAGGGGGAGCCGGGCAGGGTGGGGGGGTCGGTGCCCCTCCAGTCGCCCCGCATCGCCTTCTATGTCGGTCTGAAGAGCCCCCATGAGGGGTACGAACTGCTGAAATTCGACGATGTTGTCACCAACCTGGGAAACCACTACGACCCACTTACCGGCAAATTCACCTGCCAGGTGCCCGGAATCTACTACTTCACCTACCACATCCTGATGAGGGGCGGGACGGCACCAGCATGTGGGCGGACCTCTGCAAGAATGGACAGGTGAGGGGGCAACTGGGGGGGGGGGCAACTAGTGGGGACCAGCATGTGGGCAGACCTCTGCAAGAAGGGACAGGTGAGGGGGCAAATGGGGGGGCAACTAGAGGGGACCATTATGTGGGCGGACCTATGCAAGAATGGACAGGTGAGGGGGCAACTGGGGGGGCAACTAGAGGGGACCAGCATGTGGGGGGACCTCTGCAAGAACTGACAGGTGAGGTGGCAACTACTGGGGGGGGCAACTAGAGGGGACCAGTACGTGGGCGGACCTATGCAAGAACAGACAGGTGAGGGGGCAACTGGGGGGGGGGGCAAATAGAGGGGACCAGCATGTGGGAGGACCTATGCAAGAACGGACTAGTGAGGGGGCAACTCTACTGGGGGGGCAACTAGAGGGGACCAGCTTGTGGGCGGACCTCTGCAAGAACGGACAGGTGAGGGGGCAACTAGAGGGGACCAGCATGTGGGAGGACCTATGCAAGAACGGACAGGTGAAGGGGCAACTACTGGGGGGGCAACTAGAGGGGACCAGCATGTGGGCGGACCTCTGCAAGAACGGACAGGTGAGGGGGCAACTAGAGGGGACCTGCATGTGGGCAGACCTCTGCAAGAATAGACAGGTGAGGGGGCAACTGGGGGTAGAGGGGGCCAGCATGTGGGCGGACCTCTGCAAGAACGGACAAGTGAGGGGGCAACTGGGGGGGGCAACTAGAGGGGACCAGCATGTGG
Source organism: Lithobates sylvaticus (assembly GCA_028564925.1). Lineage (NCBI taxonomy): Eukaryota > Metazoa > Chordata > Amphibia > Anura > Ranidae > Lithobates > Lithobates sylvaticus. Next base: position 1,933,569 of record CM053031.1, on the reverse strand, counting down.
GCGGACCTCTGCAAGAACGGACAGGTGAGGGGGCAACTACTTGGGGGGGGAACTATATGGGACCAGCATGTGGGCGGACCTCTGCAAGAACGGACAGGTAAGGGGGCAACTGGGGGGCTAGAGGGGGCCAGCATGTGGGCGGACCTCTGCAAGAACGGACAGGTGAGGGGGCAACTGGGGGGGGCTAGAGGGGACCAGCATTTGGGCGGACCTCTGTTAGAACGTACAGGTGAGGGGGCAGCTGGGGGGGGGCAACTAGAGGGGACCAGTATGTGGACGGACCTCTGCAAGAACGGACAGGTGAAAGGGCAACTGGGCGGGGCAACTAGAGGGGACCAGCATGTGGATGGACCTCTGCAAGAACGGACAGGTGAAGGGGCAACTGGGGGAGGGGGTCAACTACTGTTGGAGTAAGGGGGTAACTAGAGGGGACCAGCATGTGGGCGGACCTCTGCAAGAACAGACAGGTGCGAGGGTAACTGTGGGAGGGGGCCAACTATTGCTGGGGGGGGCAACTACTGGAGGGGACCAGCATGGGGGCGGATCTCAGCAACAACAGACAGGTGGGGCAACTGGGTTGGGGCAACAATGGGGGGGCAACTAGACAGCACCAGAATGGACCGCTGCAAGAGCGGACAGGTGAGGG
>CM053031.1:1912686-1930186 GCA_028564925.1 Lithobates sylvaticus | reverse complement strand
TTTCTTCTCTTCTTTTTTTTTCTTCTTTTCTTCTTTTTCTCTCTTTTCTTTCTTTCTTCTTCTCTTCTCTTTTTCTTTTCTTCTCTTTTTTCTTCTTCTCTTTTCTTCTTTCTCTTTTTTCTTCTTCTTTTTTTTCTTTTCTTCTTCTTTTTTTTTCTTCTTTTTTCTCTCTTCTTTCTCTTTCTTCTTCTTTTTCTCTCTTCTTTTCTTTCTTTCTTTTTTCTTCTTTTCTTTCTCTTTTTTTCTTCTTTTTTCTTTTCTTCTCTTCTCTTCTCTTCTTCTTCTTTTCTTTTTTCTTTTTTTCTTTTCTTCTTCTTTCTCTTTTTCTTTTCTTCTTTTCTTTCTTCTTTTTCTTTTTCTTTCTTCTTTTCTTTTTTCTCTCTTTTTTTCTCTTTTCTCTTTTCTTCTTTCTTCTTCTTTTCTTCTTTCTTTCTTTCTTCTTTTCTTCTTCTCTTTCTTTCTTTTTTTCTTTTTTCTTCTTTCTTTCTTTTCTTTTTTTTCTTTCTTTTTTTCTTCTTTTCTTTTCTTTCTTCTTTCTCTTTCTTTCTCTTCTTCTTCTTTCTTTCTTCTTTTTTCTTCTTTTTCTTTTCTTCTTTCTTCTCTCTCTTCTTTCTTTTCTTTTTTTCTTTCTTTTTCTTTTTCTCTCTCTCTTTTTTCTCTCTTTCTTTTTCTTCTTCTCTCTTCTTCTTTTTCTTCTTTTTCTTTCTCTTTTCTTTCTTTTCTCTTTTCTTCTTTTCTTTCTTCTCTTCTTCTCTTTTCTTTTCTTCTCTTTTCTCTTCTTTTCTTCTTCTTTCTTTTTCTCTTTTCTTTTTCTTCTTCTTTCTTCTTTTCTTTTTCTTCTTTCTTCTTCTTCTTTCTCTTCTTTCTCTTTTTTCTTTCTTTCTTTTTTTCTTTCTTTCTTTTTTCTTTCTTTCTTCTTTTTTTCTTCTTTCTTCTTCTTCTTCTTCTTCTCTTTCTTCTTTTTCTTTTTCTTTCTTTTTTCTTTTTTCTCTTCTTCTTTTTTCTTTTTTTCTTCTTCTTCTTTTCTTTTTCTTCTCTCTTTCTTCTTCTCTTCTCTTCTTCTCTTCTTTTCTCTCTTTTTTCTTCTTCTTCTTCTTCTTTCTTTTCTTCTTCTCTTCTCTTTTTTCTTTCTTCTTCTTCTTTTTTTTTTCTTTTTCATTCTTTTTTCTTCTTCTTCTTCTTTTTTCTTTCTTTTCTTCTTCTTCTCTTTCTTCTTCTTCTTTTTCTCTCTTTCTTTCTTTTCTCTTCTTCTTCTCTTTTTTCTCTTCTTCTTCTTTTCTCTTCTTCTCTTCTTTTCTTTCTTCTTTTTCTTTCTTTCTTTCTCTTTTTTTTCTTTTTTTTTCTTTCTTCTTTCTCTTCTTTCTTCTTTTTCTTTTCTTTCTTTCTTTCTTTTCTTTCTTCTCTCTTTCTTCTCTTCTCTCTTCTTTTCTTTTCTTCTTTTCTTTCTTTCTTTCTTTCTTTCTTTTTTTCTTTTTTTCTCTTCTTCTTTTTCTCTTTCTTCTTCTTTTTTCTTTTTCTTTCTTTTTCTCTTTCTTCTTCTTTCTCTTTCTTCTCTTTCTTCTTTTTTCTCTTCTTTCTTCTTTCTCTCTTCTTTTCTTTTCTTTTTTCTTCTTCTTTTCTTCTTCTTCTTCTTCTCTTTCTCTCTTCTTTTCTCTTTCTTCTTTTTTTCTTTTTCTTCTTCTTCTTTTCTCTCTTTCTTCTTCTCTTCTTTTTCTTTTCTTCTTTCTTCTTTTTTCTTTTTTTTCTTTCTTTCTCTTCTTTCTTCTTCTTTCTTTCTTCTCTTTCTCTTCTTTTTTCTCTTCTTCTCTTCTTCTTCTTTTCTTTCTTCTTCTTCTCTCTCTTCTCTTCTTTCTCTCTCTCTTCTTCTCTCTTCTTTCTTTTCTTCTTTCTTTTCTTTCTTTCTTCTTTCTCTTTCTTCTTTCTTTTCTTTTCTTTCTTTCTTTTTCTCTTCTTTTTTCTTTCTTTTTTCTTTTTTTCTCTCTTCTTCTTTCTCTTCTTCTCTTCTTCTTCTTCTTCTTCTCTTTCTTCTTTTTCTTCTTTCTTCTTCTTTTCTTTTCTTCTTTCTTCTTTTCTTTTCTTTCTCTTCTTCTTCTTCTCTCTTTCTTCTTTCTCTTCTTTCTCTTCTTCTTTTCTCTCTTTCTTTCTTCTTTCTTTATTCTCTTTTTCTCTTCTTCTTTCTTCTTCTCTTCTTCTCTTCTTCTCTTCTCTCTTCTTCTTCTTCTTCTTTCTTCTTCTTCTTTCTTCTTTCTTTCTTCTTTCTTTTCTTTTCTTTTCTTTTCTCTTCTTCTTCTTCTCTTCTCTCTTCTTTTTTTCTTCTTTCTCTTTCTTCTCTCTTCTTCTCTTCTTCTCTTTTCTTCTTCTTTCTTTCTTCTTCTTTCTTCTCTTTTCTTTTCTTTCTTCTCTCTCTTCTTTCTTTCTTCTTTCTTTCTTCTTTCTTTCTTCTTTCTTTCTTTCTTTTCTTTTCTTTTTTTTCTTTCTTCTTTCTCTCTTTCTCTCTTCTTTTTCTCTTCTTTTCTTTCTTCTTTTCTTCTCTCTTTTCTTTCTTCTCTTCTCTTTTTTTTCTTCTTCTTCTCTCTCTCTTCTTTCTTCTTTCTTCTTTCTCTTCTTCTTCTTCTTCTTTTTCTCTCTTCTTTTTTTCTTTTTTCTTCTTCTTTTTCTCTTCATCTCTTCTTTCTTTTCTTCTTCTCTTCTTTTTTCTTTTTCTCTCTTCTTTTCTTCTTTCTCTTTTCTTTCTTCTTCTTCTTCTCTCTTTCTTTCTTTTCTTTTCTTCTTTTTCTTTCTCTTCTTCTTTCTTCTTCTTCTTCTCTTCTCTCTCTCTTCTTCTTTCTCTTTCTTTCTCTTTCTTCTTCTTTTTTTTCTCTTCTTCTTTCTTTCTTCTTCTTCTCTTCTTTCTTCTTTCTTCTTTCTTTCTCTCTTCTTTTTCTTTTCTTCTCTTCTTCTCTTCTTTTTCTTTCTTTCTCTTCTCTTCTCTTCTTCTTTTCTTTTTTTTTTTTTTCTTCTTTCTCTCTTCTTCTTCTTTCTCTTCTTCTTTCTTTCTTCTTCTTTCTTCTTTCTTTCTCTCTCTTTTCTTCTTTTCTTTTTCTTCTTCTTCTCTTCTCTTCTCTTTCTTTCTCTCTTCTTTCTCTTCTCTTCTTCTTTTTTCTTTCTTTCTTCTTCTTTTTCTCTTTTTCTTTCTTCTCTTCTTTTTCTTCTTTTCTTTTCTTTCTTCTTTTTTTCTTCTTCTCTTCTTTCTTCTTTCTTCTTCTTTTTTTCTTTTCTTTTTTTCTTTTTTTCTCTTTCTTCTTCTTTTTTCTTCTTTCTCTTCTTTTCTTTTCTTCTTTCTTCTTTCTCTTCTCTCTTTTTCTTCTTTTTCTTCTTTCTTTTCTTCTTCTTCTCTCTTCTTTTTTCTTTTCTTCTTCTTTTCTTCTTCTTCTCTTTCTTTTCTTTCTTTCTTTCTTTCTTTTCTTTTTCTTCTTTTTCTTCTTTTTCTTCTTTCTTTTCTTCTCTTCTCTTCTTTTTCTTCTTTTTCTTCTTTTTTTTTTTCTCTTCTCTTCTCTTCTCTTCTCTTTCTTTCTTTCTCTTTTCTTTCTTTTTTTTTTTCTTTCTCTTCTTCTTCTTTCTCTCTTCTCTTCTTTCTTTTCTTCTTTCTTCTTTCTTTCTCTTCTTTCTCTCTTCTTTTCTTCTTCTCTTTTCTCTTCTTCTTCTTCTCTTTTCTTTCTTTTTTCTTTCTCTTTCTTTCTTTTTCTTTTCTTCTTCTTTTTTTTTTTCTTTCTTCTTCTTTCTTCTTTCTTCTTTTTCTTTCTTTTTCTCTTTTCTTTTTTTCTCTTTTCTCTTTTCTTTTTTTCTCTCTTCTCTTTCTTTCTTCTCTTTTCTTCTCTTTTCTTTTCTTCTCTTTCTTTCTTTTTTCTTTCTTTTTTCTTCTTTTCTTCTTTCTTCTTCTTCTTTCTTTCTCTTTTTCTTTCTTCTTTTTTTTTCTTTTTTTTCTTTCTTTTTTCTTTCTCTTCTCTTCTTCTTCTTTCTTTTCTCTCTCTTCTTTCTCTCTTCTTCTTCTTTTTCTCTTCTTTTCTTCTTTCTTCTTCTTCTTCTTTCTTTTCTTTCTTTCTTCTTTCTCTTCTTTTTTCTTTCTCTTCTTTTTTTCTTTCTCTTCTTCTTTTTCTTCTTTCTCTTCTTTCTCTTCTCTTCTTTCTCTCTTCTCTTTCTTTCTTCTTTCTTTCTTCTTCTTTTTCTTCTCTTCTTTTTTTCTTTCTTCTTTCTTCTTCTTCTTCTTTCTTTTTTTCTTCTTTTTTTTTTTCTTTTTTTTTCTTCTCTTCTTTCTTTCTTCTCTTTTTTCTCTTCTTCTCTTCTTCTTTTTCTTCTTCTTTCTCTTTCTTTTTTTTTCTCTCTTCTTTTCTTTTTTTTCTTCTTCTTCTTTTCTTCTTTCTCTTCTTCTTCTCTCTTCTTCTCTTCTTCTTTTTCTTCTTTTCTCTCTCTTCTTCTCTTTTCTTCTCTTCTTCTTCTTTTCTTCTCTTTTCTTCTCTTCTTTCTTTTCTCTTCTTTCTCTTTCTTCTTTTTTTTCTTTTTTTCTCTTCTTCTTTCTTCTTTTTCTTTTCTTCTTTCTCTCTTCTTTCTTTCTTCTTTTCTCTTCTTCTTTTTTTCTTTTCTTTTCTTCTTCTTTCTTTCTTCTTCTTCTCTTCTCTCTTTTTTTTCTTCTTTTTCTTCTTCTCTCTTCTTTTTTTCTTTCTCTCTTCTTCTTTTCTTCTTCTTCTCTTTCTTTTCTTCTTTCTTCTCTTCTCTCTCTTCTTTCTCTCTTCTCTTCTTCTTCTTTTCTTTCTCTTCTTCTCTTTCTCTTTCTTCTCTTCTTCTTCTTCTTTCTTTCTTTCTTTTCTTTTTCTTTTCTTTTCTTTCTCTCTTCTTCTCTTCTTTCTTCTTCTCTTCTTTTCTTCTTTCTTCTTTCTTCTTCTCTCTTCTTCTCTTCTTTTTCTCTCTTTTCTTTCTTTTTTTTTCTTTCTCTCTTCTTTCTTTCTTCTTCTTCTTTCTTTTCTCTTCTTCTCTCTTTTCTCTTTCTCTTCTTTCTTCTTCTCTCTTCTTTCTTTCTTTTCTTTCTTTCTTTCTTCTCTTTCTTCTTCTCTTTCTCTCTTCTTCTTTCTTTCTTTTCTTTCTCTTTTCTTCTTTTCTTCTTTCTTTTCTCTCTTTCTCTTCTTTCTTCTCTTCTTCTTTTTTCTTTCTCTCTTCTCTTTTCTTTTTTCTTTCTTTCTCTTCTTTCTCTCTCTTCTTTCTTTTCTCTTCTCTCTTCTTCTCTTTCTTCTTTTCTTTTTTTTTTCTTTTCTTTTCTTTCTCTTCTTCTTCTTTTTTCTTTCTTTTCTTCTTTCTTTTTTTCTTCTTTTCTTCTTCTTTCTCTCTCTTCTTCTTCTCTCTTCTTCTCTTTTTTTTTTTCTTCTTCTTTTTCTTTCTTCTTCTTTTTTTCTTCTTCTTTCTTCTTCTCTTTCTTTTCTCTTTTCTTCTTTTCTTCTTTTTTTTCTTCTTTCTTCTTTCTTTTTCTTCTTCTTTCTTTCTTTATCTCTTCTTCTCTTTCTCTTCTTCTTCTTTTTCTTCTCTTTCTTTCTTTTTTCTTTCTTCTTCTTCTTCTTTCTCTCTCTCTCTTTCTCTTCTCTTCTTCTTCTTCTTTCTTTCTTTCTTTCTTCTTTCTCTTCTTTCTTCTTTCTTTCTCTTTCTTTCTCTTCTCTTCTCTTTCTTTCTCTCTTCTCATCTTTCTCTTCTTTTCTTTCTTCTTTTCTTCTTCTTTCTTTCTCTTCTCTTTCTTTTTTCTCTCTTTCTTCTTTCTTTCTTCTTCTCTTTTTCTTCTTTTTCTTCTTCTTTCTTCTCTTCTTTCTTCTTCTTTCTTTCTCTTTTCTCTTTCTTCTTCTTTTCTTTCTTTTTTCTTTCTTCTCTTTCTTTTCTTCTTCTCTTCTTCTTCATTTCTTCTCTTCTCTCTTTCTCTTTTTTCTCTCTCTTCTTCTTCTTTTCTTTCTTTCTTCTCTTCTTCTTCTTCTTCTCTTTTCTTCTTCTTCTTTTTTTCTTCTTTCTCTTTTTTCTTCTTCTTTCTTCTTTCTCTCTTTTCTTTTTTCTTCTTTTCTTTCTCTTTCTTCTTTCTTTCTTTCTTTTTTTCTTTCTTCTTCTTTCTTCTTCTTCTTTTCTCTCTCTCTTCTTCTTTCTTCTTTCTTTCTTCTTCTCTTTTCTTCTCTTCTTCTTTCTTTCTCTCTTCTTCTTCTCTCTTCTTCTTTTTTCTTCTTCTTCTTCTTCTTCTCTTTTTCTTTCTTCTTCTTCTTCTTCTTCTTTCTTTTCTTCTTTTTCTTTCTTCTTCTTCTCTTCTTTTCTTTTTCTCTTTTCTTCTTCTTTCTTTTCTTCTCTCTTCTTCTCTCTTCTTCTTCTTCTTCTCTTTTCTTCTTCTCTTTCTCTTCTTTCTTCTCTCTTTTTCTTCTTCTTCTTCTTCTCTTTTTCTTTCTTCTTCTCTCTTCTTTCTTTTCTTCTTTCTCTCTTCTTTCTTCTTCTTCTTTCTTTCTCTTCTTTCTTTCTTCTTTCTTCTTTCTTCTCTTCTTCTTCTCTCTCTTTCTCTTCTCTTCTTCTTTCTTCTCTCTTTCTTCTTCTCTTCTCTTCTCTTTCTCTTCTTTCTTTCTTTCTCTCTTCTCTTTCTCTTCTTCTCTTCTCTTTCTTCTTCTCTCTTCTTCTTTCTTTTCTTCTTTCTTTCTCTTCTTCTTTCTTCCTTCTTCTCTTTCTTCTCTCTTTTCTTCTTTTTCTTTTCTCTCTTCTTTCTTTCTTTCTTCTTTCTTCTTTCTCTTTCTTCTTTCTTTCTCTTTCTTTCTTCTCTTTCTTCTTCTTCTTTCTTCTTTTCTTCTTCTTCTTCTTTCTTCTTTCTTTCTCTTTCTTCTCTTCTTCTTCTTCTCTCTTTCTTCTTTCTTTCTTCTTCTTCTCTTTTCTTCTTTCTTCTTCTTCTTTTTCTTCTTCTTTCATCTTCTTCTCTTTTCCATTCTTTCTATCTTCTCTCTCTTCATTCTTCTATCTTCTCTCTTTCATTCTGTTCTATCTTCTCTCTCTTTCATTCCTTTTCTATCTTCTTCTCTTTTCATTCGTTCTATCTTCTTCTCTCTTCATTCTTTCTGAATCTTCTTCTCAATTTCATGTCTCCTCTATCAGCCTCCTTTTCAGTCTTTCTATCTTCTTCTCTCGTCATTCTTTCATCTTCGTCTCTTTTCATGTCTTCTATCATCTTCTCTCTTCCATTCTTTCTATCTTGCTCTCTTAGCATTCTTTCTATCTCTCTTCTCGTACTTCATTTTCTTTTCTATCTTCTCTCTTTACATTCTCTCTATCTTATTTCTCTCTCGTTCATTCGTCGCTGGTATCTTCTTCTCTCGTCATGCATGAGCGACAAACCTCGCGTACCCCACCCCCCATACCTCCCCCAATCATTATCAATTCATTTGACCACCTCGTACCTACCCGCCACAACACCAACACCAACCCCAACTTTCAGTCCTCATATCACCACAGAACCTACCAGTCTGCTGTCAGCCGCGTCATCCGTCTCCCATAGCCCCTCCCCCACACCCCCAAACACCCCATCCCGTCTCATAGTCCTTGCACCAAGAACCAACCCAGGCCAACTCACTCAGAACTTCTAGCTCTGTACACTAGGGGGTGCTCTATTTGTATATAAAATGCACTTTTTCATCCGATTTCTAAATTGCTACATTTGAAGATTCCAGAAGCCGATATAAATGAATAAAAAGCACTTGTGAGGTGAACTAATATTTCTTTGTATAATTCTCCTTCAAGGGGGCGTGGCAGGGGGTGTGTCTTATCCCTACATACTTTTCCTTGTTCCCATCTCAGGAAGTTGGGAGGTGTGGCTAAATGTCACTGATGTTGGGTGTTGGGCGCGCGATTAAATATAACCTAAGCTGCCTTGTGCCGTACACGACACCCACATGCCCACCTACCCCCCATATACATACTGTGCTGCAAGAAAGAGTGTCCTAGACACACATAAACCCCAGGACAATGGAACTTCTATCTCATCTACACAGAATAATGATAGAGAGGAACTTCATTCATATCAATGGGGATTTGTACCAACCAGCAACTGCTAAAACAGCAAACACCTTGATCAGGAGTATGTAATGTATATCACAGTATAGAGAGCACAGTGGTCAGGAGTATGTAATGTGCAGCACAGTATAGAGAGCACAGTGATCAGGAGTATGTAATGTGCAGCACCGTATAGAGAGCACAGTGATCAGGAGTATGTAATGTATATCACAGTATAGAGAGCACAGTGGTCAGGAGTATGTAATGTACAGCACAGTATAGAGAGCACAGTGGTCTGGATTATGTAATGTGCAGCACAGTATAGAGAGCACAGTGGTCTGGATTATGTAATGTGCAGCACAGTATAGAGAGCACAGTGATCAGGAGTATGTAATGTACAGCACAGTATAGAGAGCACAGTGATCAGGAGTATGTAATGTACAGCACAGTATAGAGAGCACAGTGGTCAGGATTATGTAATGTACAGCACAGTATAGAGAGCACAGTGGTCAGGAGTATGTAATGTGCAGCACAGTATAGAGAGCACAGTGGTCAGGATTATGTAATGTGCAGCACAGTATAGAGAGCACAGTGATCAGGAGTATGTAATGTGCAGCACAGTATAGAGAGCACAGTGATCAGGAGTATGTAATGTGCAGTGCAGCACAGTATAGAGAGCACAGTGGTCAGGATTATGTAATGTACAGCACAGTATAGAGAGCACAGTGGTCAGTGATCAGAGTAGTAATGTAGTAATGTGCAGCACAGTATAGAGAGCACAGTGGTCTGGATTATGTAATGTGCAGCACAGTATATAGAGAGCACATAGAGATCAGAGTGATTAGGATGTAATGTACAGCACAGTATAGAGAGCACAGTGATCAGGAGTATGTAATGTGCAGCACAGTATAGAGAGCACAGTGGTCTGGATTATGTACAGTGTCAGGAGTGCACACAGTATAGAGAGCAGTGGTCATTAAAAAAAAATGTAATGTGCAAGGTCTGGATATATGTAATGTAATGTGCAGCACAGTATAGAGAGCACAGTGGTCAGGAGTATGTAATGTGCAGCACAGTATAGAGAGCACAGTGCAATTGTCAGGATTATGTAAATGTACAGCACAGTATAGAGAGCACAGTGGTCAGGAGTATGTAATGTGCAGCACAGTATAGAGAGCACAGTGGTCAGGATTATGTAAATAATGTACAGCAGCACAGAATAGAGAGCACAGTGATCAGGAGTATGTAATGTACAGCACAGTAAAGAGAGCACAGTGGTCAGAGTAATGTATGTACAGCACAGTATAGAGAGCACAGTGATCAGGAGTATGTAATGTGTGCAGCACAGTATAGAGAGCACAGTGGTCAGGATTATTGTAATGTGCAGCACAGTATAGAGAGCACAGTGATCAGGAGTATGTAATGTGCAGCACAGTATAGAGAGCACAGTGATCAGGATTATGTAATGTGCAGCACAGTATATAGAGAGCACAGTGGTCAGGAGTGCAGCACAGTATAGAGTAGCACAGTAGTCAGGTTATGTAATGTACAGCACAGTATAGAGAGCACAGTGATCAGGAGTATGTAATGTGCAGCACAGTATAGAGAGCACAGTGATCAGGATTATGTAATGTACAGCACAGTATAGAGAGCACATTGATCAGGATTATGTAATGTACAGCACAGTATAGAGAGCACAGTGATCAGGAGTATGTAATGTGCAGCACAGTATAGAGAGCACAGTGGTCAGGATTATGTAATGTACAGCACAGTATAGAGAGCACAGTGATCAGGAGTATGTAATGTGCAGCACAGTATAGAGAGCAGTAAGTAATGTGCAGCACAGATAGAGAGCACAGAGGTCAGGATATGTAATGTGCAGCACAGTATAGAGAGTGGTCAGGATTATGTAATGTACAGCACAGTATAGAGAGCACAGTGATCAGGATTATGTAATGTGCAGCACAGTATAGAGAGCACAGTGATCAGGATTATGTAATGTGCAGCACAGTATAGAGAGCACAGTGATCAGTATAGAGAGCACAGTGGTCTGGAGTATGTAATGTGCAGCACAGTATAGAGAGCACAGTGGTCAGGAGTATGTAATGTGCAGCACAGTATAGAGAGCACAGTGGTCAGGAGTATGTAATGTGCAGCACAGTATAGAGAGCACAGTGGTCAGGATTATGTAATGTTCATCACAGTATAGAGAGCACAGTGGTCAGAGTATGTAATGTACAGCACAGTATAGAGAGCACAGTGGTCTGGATTATGTAATGTGCAGCACAGTATAGAGAGCACAGTGTTCTGGAGTATGTAATGTGCAGCACAGTATAGAGAGCACAGTGGACAGGATTATGTAATGTACAGCACAGTATAGAGAGCACAGTGGTCAGGATTATGTAATGTACAGCACAGTATAGAGAGCACAGTGGTCAGGAGTATGTACTGTGCAGCACAGTATAGAGAGCACAGTGGTCTGGATTATGTAATGTGCAGCACAGTATAGAGAGCACATTGATCAGGATTATGTAATGTGCAGCACAGTATAGAGAGCACAGTGATCAGGAGTATGTAATGAGCAGCACAGTATAGAGAGCACAGTGATCAGGAGTATGTAATGTGCAGCACAGTATAGAGAGCACAGTGGTCAGGAGTATGTAATGTCACAGTATAGAGAGCACAGTGGTCAGGAGTATGTAATGTGCAGCACAGTATAGAGAGCACAGTGGTCAGGATTATGTAATGTGCAGCACAGGTTATAGAGAGCACAGTGGTGCAGGGGGGGTATAGAGAGGCACAGTTATGTAATGTGCAGCACAGTATAGAGAGCACAGTGGTCTCAGTATAGAGAGTATGTAATATGCAGCACAGTATAGAGAGCAGTGTATCTGGAGTATGTTAATGTCAGCACAGTATAGAGAGCACATGGTCATGTAATGTGCAGCACAGTATAGAGAGCACAGTGGTCAGGAGTATGTAATGTGCAGCACAGTATAGAGAGCACAGTGGTCAGGATTATGTAATGTATCACAGCACAGTATAGAGAGCACAGTGGTCAGGAGTATGTAATGTGCAGCACAGTATAGAGAGCACAGTGGTCAGGATTATGTAATGTGCAGCACAGTATAGAGAGCACAGTGGTCAGGGATATGTAATGTACAGCACAGTATAGAGAGCACAGTGGTCAGGAGTATGTAATGTGCAGCACAGTATCGAGAGCACAGTGGTCAGGAGTATGTAATGTACAGCACAGTATAGAGAGCACAGTGGTCAGGAGTATGTAATGTGCAGCACAGTATAGAGAGCACAGTGGTCAGGAGTATGTAATGTGCAGCACAGTAGAGAGCACAGTGGTCAGGAGTATGTAATGTGCAGCACAGTATAGAGAGCACAGTGGTCAGGATTATGTAATGTGCAGCACAGTATAGAGAGCACAGTGGTCAGGAGTATGTAATGTGCAGCACAGTATAGAGAGCACAGTGATCAGGAGTATGTAATGTGCAGCACAGTATAGAGAGCACAGTGGTCTGGATTATGTAATGTGCAGCACAGTATAGAGAGCACAGTGGTCAGGAGTATGTAATGTGCAGCACAGTATAGAGAGCACAGTGGTCAGGAGTATGTAATGTGCAGCACAGTATAGAGAGCACAGTGATCAGGAGTATGTAATGTGCAGCACAGTATAGAGAGCACATAGAGCAGCACAGTGTCAGTGGTCTGTATGTAATGTGCAGCAGCACAGTATAGAGAGCACACAGGAGTGGTCAGTATAGAGAGCACAGTGGTCAGGAATGTGTGCAGCACAGCACAGTGGTCAGGAGTATGTAATGTGCAGCACAGTATAGAGCAGTGGTCAGTGTAGTACATGTGCAGCACAGTTTAGAGAGCACAGTGGTCAGGAGTATGTAATGTGCAGCACAGTATAGAGAGCACAGTGGTCTGGGATTATGTATGCAGTAGAGAATGTGCAGCACAGTATAGAGAGCACAGTGGTCAGGAGTATGTAATGTGCAGCACAGTATAGAGAGCACAGTGGTCAGGAGTATGTAATGTGCAGCACAAAGTATAGAGAGCACAGTGGTCAGGAGTAGTAATGTAGAGAGCACAGTGGTCTGGATTATGTAATGATTTCAGCACAGTATAGAGACAGTGGTCAGGATTATGTAATAATGTGCAGCACACAGTATAGAGAGCACAGCTCAGTATGCACATCAGGAGTATGTAATGTTTCAGCACAGTAGAGAGAGCACAGTGGTCAGGAGTATGTAATGTGCAGCACAGTATAAGAGAGCACAGTGGTCAGGAGTATGTAATGTGCATCACAGTAATAGAGAGCACAGTGGTCAGGATGTAATGACCCCCCCCCCCCAATGTAATGTGCAGCACAGTAGAGAAGCACAGTGGTCAGGAGTAATGTAATGTGCAGCACAGTATAGAGAGCACAGTGGTCAGGAGTATGTAATGTGCAGCACAGTATAGAGAGCACAGTGGTCAGGAGTATGTAATGTGCAGCACAGTATAGAGAGCACAGTGGTCAGGAGTATGTAATGTGCAGCACAGTATGTATGAGAGCACAGTATAGAGAGCACAGATCAGGAGTATGTAATGTGCAGCACAGTATAGAGAGCACAGTGGTCAGGAGTAATGTAATGTGCAGCACAGTATAGAGAGCACAGTGGTCAGGAGTATGTAATGTGCAGCACAGTATAGAGAGCACAGTGGTCAGGAGTATGTAATGTGCAGCACAGTATAGAGAGCACAGTGGATCAGGAGTATGTAATGTGCAGCACAGTATAGAGAGCACAGTGGTCAGGAGTATGTAATGTGCAGCACAGTATTAGAGAGCACAGTATAGGCACAGTGTCAGGATATGTAATGTGCAGCACAGTATAGAGAGCACAGTGGTCAGGAGTATGTAATGTGCAGCACAGTATAGAGAGCACAGTGGTCAGGAGTATGTAATGTGCAGCACAGTATAGAGAGCACAGTGGTCAGGAGTATGTAATGTGCACAGTATAGAGAGCACACAGGAGTATGTAGAGAGCACAGTGATCAGGAGTGCATGTAATGTGCAGCACAGTATAGAGAGCCACAGTGGTCAGGAGTATGTAATGTGCAGCACAGTATAGAGAGCACAGTGATCAGGTAATGTAATGTGCAGCACAGTATAGAGAGCACAGTGGTCAGGAGTATGTAATGTGCAGCACAGTATAGAGCAGCACAGTATATAGAGCACAGTGGTCAGGATTATGTAATGTGCAGCACAGTATAGTAATGTGCAGACAGTATAGAGAGCACAGTGGTCAGGAGTAGTAATGTGCAGCACAGTATAGAGAGCACAGTGGTCAGGCGAGTATGTAATGTGCAGCACAGTATAGAGAGCACAGTGGTCAGGAGTATGTAATGTGCAGCACAGTATAGAGAGCACAGTGGTCAGGAGTAAAAGTAATGTGCAGCACAGTATAGAGAGCACAGTGGTCAGGATAGTATGTAATGTGCAGCACAGTATAGAGAGCACAGTGGTCAGGATTATGTAATGTGCAGCACAGTATAGAGAGCACAGTGGTCAGGAGTATGTAATGTGCAGCACAGTATAAGAGAGCACAGTGGTCAGGAGTATGTTAATGCGGCAGCACAGTATAGAGGAGTATGTAATGTGAGAGTGATCACACAGTGATCAGGAGTATGTAATAGAGAGCACAGTGGTCAGGATTATGTAATGTGCAGCACAGTATAGAGAGCACAGTGGTCAGGAGTAATGTAGTATGTGGTCAGCACAGTATAGAGAGCACAGTGTATAGAGATCAGGAGTATGTAATGTGCAGCACAGTATAGAGAGCACAGTGGTCAGGAGTATGTAATGTACAGCACAGTATAGAGAGCACAGTGGTCAGGAGTATGTAATGTGTGCAGCACAGTATAGAGAGCACAGTGGTCAGGAGTATGTAATGTGCAGCACAGTATAGAGCAGCACAGTGGTATTAGTAATGTGCAGCACAGTATAGAGAGCACAGTGGTCAGGATTATGTAATGTGCAGCACAGTATAGAGAGCACAGTGGTCAGGATTATGTAATGTGCAGCACAGTATATAGAGAGCACAGTGGTCAGGAGTATGTAATGCACAGTATAGAGAGCACAGTGTCAGGAGTATGTAATGTGCAGCACAGTATAGAGAGCACAGTGTCAGGAGTATGTAATGTGCAGCACAGTATAGAGAGCACAGTGATCAGGAGTATGTAATGTGCAGCAACTGTATAGAGAGCACAGTGATCAGGAGTATGTAATGTGCAGCACAGTATAGAGAGCACAGTGGTCAGAGCACAGTGTATGTAATGTGCAGCACAGTATAGAGAGCACAGTGGTCAGGAGTATGTAATGTGCAGCACAGTATAGAGAGCACAGTGGTCAGGAGTATGTACTGTGCAGCACAGTATAGAGAGCACAGTGGTCAGGAGTATGTAATGTGCAGCACAGTATAGAGAGCACAGTGGTCAGGAGTATGTAATGTGCAGCACAGTATAGAGAGCACAGTGGTCAGGAGTATGTAATGTGCAGCACAGTATAGAGAGCACAGTGGTCAGGAGTATGTAATGTGCAGCACAGTATAGAGAGCACAGTGGTCAGGAGTATGTAATGTGCAGCACAGTATAGAGAGCACAGTGTTCAGGAGTATGTAATGTGCAGCACAGTATAGAGAGCACAGTGGTCAGGATTATGTAATGTGCAGCACAGTATAGAGAGCAGTGGTCAGGAGTATGTAATGTGCAGCACAGTATAGAGATCACAGTGGTCAGGAGTATGTAATGTGCAGCACAGTATAGAGAGCACAGTGATCTGGAGTATGTAATGTGCAGCACAGTATAGAGAGCACAGTGGTCAGGAGTATGTAATGTGCAGCACAGTATAGAGAGCACAGTGATCAGGAGTATGTAATGTGCAGCACAGTATAGAGAGCACAGTGGTCAGGATTATGTAATGTGCAGCACAGTATAGAGAGCACAGTGGTCAGGAGTATGTAATGTGCAGCACAGTATAGAGAGCACAGTGGTCAGGAGTATGTAATGTGCAGCACAGTATAGAGAGCACAGTGGTCTGGATTATGTAATGTGCAGCACAGTATAGAGAGCACAGTGGTCAGGAGTATGTAATGTGCAGCACAGTATAGAGAGCACAGTGGTCAGGAGTATGTAATGTGCAGCACAGTATAGAGAGCACAGTGGTCAGGAGTATGTAATGTGCAGCACAGTATAGAGAGCACAGTGGTCAGGAGTATGTAATGTGCAGCACAGTATAGAGAGCACAGTGGTCAGGAGTATGTAATGTGCAGCACAGTATAGAGAGCACAGTGGTCAGGATTATGTAATGTGCAGCACAGTATAGAGAGCACAGTGGTCAGGATTATGTAATGTGCAGCACAGTATAGAGAGCACAGTGGTCAGGATTATGTAATGTGCAGCACAGTATAGAGAGCACAGTGGTCAGGAGTATGTAATGTGCAGCACAGTATAGAGAGCACAGTGGTCTGGATTATGTAATGTGCAGCACAGTATAGAGAGCACAGTGGTCATGAGTATGTAATGTGCAGCACAGTATAGAGAGCACAGTGTTCAGGAGTATGTAATGTGCAGCACAGTATAGAGAGCACAGTGGTCAGGAGTATGTAATGTGCAGCACAGTATAGAGAGCACAGTGGTCAGGAGTATGTAATGTGCAGCACAGTATAGAGAGCACAGTGATCAGGAGTATGTAATGTGCAGCACAGTATAGAGAGCACAGTGGTCAGGATTATGTAATGTGCAGCACAGTATAGAGAGCACAGTGGTCAGGATTATGTAATGTGCAGCACAGTATAGAGAGCACAGTGGTCAGGAGTATGTAATGTGCAGCACAGTATAGAGAGCACAGTGGTCTGGAGTATGTAATGTGCAGCACAGTATAGAGAGCACAGTGGTCTGGATTATGTAATGTGCAGCACAGTATAGAGAGCACAGTGGTCTGGAGTATGTAATGTGCAGCACAGTATAGAGAGCACAGTGGTCAGGAGTATGTAATGTGCAGCACAGTATAGAGAGCACAGTGATCAGGATTATGTAATGTGCAGCACAGTATAGAGAGCACAGTGATCAGGAGTATGTAATGTGCAGCACAGTATAGAGAGCACAGTGATCAGGAGTATGTAATGTGCAGCACAGTATAGAGAGCACAGTGGTCAGGAGTATGTAATGTGCAGCACAGTATAGAGAGCACAGTGGTCAGGATTATGTAATATATATCACAGTATAGAGAGCACAGTGGTCAGGAGTATGTAATGTGCAGCACAGTATAGAGAGCACAGTGGTCAGGATTATGTAATGTACAGCACAGTATAGAGAGCACAGTGGTCAGGAGTATGTAATGTGCAGCACAGTATAGAGAGCACAGTGGTCAGGAGTATGTAATGTGCAGCACAGTATAGAGAGCACAGTGGTCAGGATTATGTAATGTGCAGCACAGTATAGAGAGCACAGTGGTCAGGAGTATGTAATGTGCAGCACAGTATAGAGAGCACAGTGATCAGGAGTAGGTAATGTGCAGCACAGTATAGAGAGCACAGTGGTCAGGAGTATGTAATGTGCAGCACAGTATAGAGAGCACAGTGATCAGGAGTATGTAATGTGCAGCACAGTATAGAGAGCACAGTGATCAGGAGTATGTAATGTGCAGCACAGTATAGAGAGCACAGTGGTCTGGAGTATGTAATGTGCAGCACAGTATAGAGAGCACAGTGATCAGGAGTATGTAATGTGCAGCACAGTATAGAGAGCACAGTGGTCAGGAGTATGTAATGTGCAGCACAGTATAGAGAGCACAGTGGTCAGGAGTGTGATGTAATGTGCAGCACAGTATAGAGAGCACAGTGGTCAGGAGTAAGTAATGTGCAGCACAGTATAGAGAGCACAGTGGTCAGGAGTATGTAATGTGCAGCACAGTATAGAGAGCACAGTGGTCAGGAGTATGTAATGTGCAGCACAGTATAGAGAGCACAGTGGTCAGGAGTATGTAATGTGCAGCACAGTATAGAGAGCACAGTGGTCAGGAGTATGTAATGTGCAGCACAGTATAGAGAGCACAGTGATCAGGAGTATGTAATGTGCAGCACAGTATAGAGAGCACAGTGGTCAGGAGTATGTAATGTGCAGCACAGTATAGAGAGCACAGTGGTCTGGATTATGTAATGTGCAGCACAGTATAGAGAGCACAGTGATCAGGATTATGTAATGTGCAGCACAGTATAGAGAGCACAGTGGTCTGGATTATGTAATGTGCAGCACAGTATAGAGAGCACAGTGGTCTGGATTATGTAATGTGCAGCACAGTATAGAGAGCACAGTGGTCAGGATTATGTAATGTGCAGCACAGTATAGAGAGCACAGTGGTCAGGAGTATGTAATGTGCAGCACAGTATAGAGAGCACAGTGATCAGGAGTATGTAAT